>JAQQSU010002540.1:0-14640 GCA_028627135.1 Pseudochirops cupreus
TTTAAGGCATTCTTCTCCTCATTGGCTTTTTGGGCCTCTTTTGTCATTTGAGTTAATTTATTTTTTAAGGTGTTATTTTCTTCAGTCAGGTTGTTGACTCTCTTTTCATGATTTTCTTGCATCATTCTCATTTCTCTTCCCAATTTTTCCTCCACTTCTCTTATTTGTTTTTCAAAATCTTTCTTAAGGTGATCTATGGCTTGTAGGAAGTCTTCATGTTTCTTGGAAGCTTTTGGTGCAGGAGTTCTGACTGTGTTGTCTTCCTCCCATTCCCTGCTTTTATCCTTCTTGTCCTCAAAGAAGGAATCTAGAGTTTGGTTGCTGTTCTTTCTTTGCTTCTTTTGCCTGCTCATGTTGCCAGTCAGTTACTTGATTTTTTAGCTCTGTGGAACTCTGCTTCCAGAGGGGAAAGCTCTGTCCCAAATCTCTGGGGTTTTCACAGCTACCAGAGCTATTGGGAGGCTGCTGCAGCCCCCACCAGCTTTGGCTCACTGAAAACGCATCCCAGGACCACCACCCAAGACCACGATCTGGATCCAGGCCCCTCAATACAAGAGCACTTGGCCTCTGAATGATTGCTTGGCCCCCTGCAGTCTGCAGGCTGGGAGCTCTGAAGCAGCCATGTGGAGGCAGCTGCAGGGCCGCTGCTTCTGCCACTTCTTTGCCCTGGAGGCAGTTTGGTCAGACCTGCTTTTCTCCCCCAAATTTAGCTAAGTTCCACTGACCTTTCACTTAGTCCTTGTTTCTTATGGCTTGATAATTCTGGAAACTGCCACAGTTGCTGCTGATCCACTCTCCTGATGCTCCAGCTGTGGCTCATCCTGGTGGCACTCCTCCCCTTCCCCCCCCCCCCAAGCCGAGGTTTCAGGCTGGGCTGGTTTTGGCTCCCAGCGTGCTGTGATAAGCCCTTCTTGCTGAGCTGCCTTCAGGGGGAGATTTGTTTTTCTATATTTTTATGAGTTTTGGAGCCCTAAAATTTGTTTAGAGTCATATTTTATGGGTATTCGAGGTGGCTATGTGGGAGATGCGGAACCTTTTTGCTTCTACCCTGCCATCTTGGCTCCGCCCCCTCTGAACCTGGGTCTTTCTGCCTCTGATGCCTACCCTCTATCCACTCCACCAAGCTGCCTCTGTTCCTGGGGCTTAGCACAGTACCTTTAAGCCCTAATCACTCTGACTCTCTTTGATTGGCCCACAATAGGTCTCAGCCCAAACCCCACTTAGTCATTGTTTGGGTCCTGATTGGCTCAGAGTGAATGTAAATACCAGTTATTTTATTTTAATCCAAACTCAAAGATCTTCCCTTCCAGATCTATTTTCTTTTTTTTTAAAGAGGTCATTCTTTTTTTATTCAGCCTTAATTACTGAATGGGTGTTGCCTCTGTTGAACTGGGACCTGTTAAAGACCTTATCTTGAAAAGCCTAAGGTCCCCCACTGCATCCTGGTCCATCTCCAGTTGCCCTGATCCATATCTGGTCACTGGACCCAGATGGCTCTGGAGATGAAAGTGAGGCTGGTGCCTTTGCACAGCCCTGCCTCACTTAAATCCAGTTCCCGTGGCACCACCTCCCCATGTCATGATCCTCTTCCAAAACAAAGGACAGCAGCAGCAGCAGAGCTAGTAGGTGCTTAATAAATGTTTACTGAGTGATTGATCATAGCTCTCATTTATATAGGTAGTACTTCTAAGATTTGCCAAGTGTTTTACTCACATGGCCCTATTTGAGCCTCACTGTATCCCCAAGAGACAGGGGGTCCTATTATGATCTCCAGTTTGCAGATTGGGAAACAGAGGCTCAGAAAGAAAGGTTAAGTGAACATGGTAAAGTGGGAAGACCCTTGGCTTTGGAATCAGAAGATTTGAGGTCAGATCTCATTCCTGATGCAGATTCCCTGGGCAGATCACTTCATGGACCTGGACCTGTTTCCTTATCCACAAAAGGAGGGAGTTAGACAGCTTCTGAGGTGGTTCAGCTTTTAAAATGTAAGAGTGTATTCAGCAGATAAGTGAAATCAGACTCCTATATTGTTACATATTCCAGTACTCCTATATCTTGCCTCTGGGAGATTGTAATGATTCCTTGGTCCCGAGTTCCCTGCTCCCTGAACACCTGAAGCTGGTTTCTCATTTCTGTCTCAAATTCTTAGATTTTTTTTGGCCCTCTGAAGAAGCATTCATAATGGCCTAGCCTAGATTTGCTTCATACTCATTTAAATCCCAATTCAGACTTCACCTCTCTCTCCCAGAAGGAAGCTGCCTATCCCCAGACTGGGCCCATACTCAAAGCCTTTCCACTCTTACCTGTTGGCATTTCTATGCATGGCCTTCTGGAACCCTGAGTCATCTCCAGGCCATGATAATTTTCTTGAGAGTCAAGGAATGCACTTTGGCACAATAGGAAGAGGGCTAGAATTAGGGTCATCTGCTTCATCTTTCCTAGCCCCAATTTCCTCATCTGTAAAATAATGATTTATGTAAAAATGTTCTTCTTGGGGGCTGAAATTCTACCCACTAAAATCATATTAACATGTCAATAGCTAACAGTTTTCTTAACCCTCCCACAGATAGTAAATGCACATTTACCCAAAGATATCTTCAATTGTTAAAATTAAGACCTCCCCTGCCCTCCCCCCCTTTATCGTGGCCTAGAAGTGACTCTGGGTTCTTGAAGGCCATGCATAGAAATGCCAGCAGATCTAACTAAGCTGGAAAGACTTTGAATATGGGCCCAGGCCAGGGATAGGCAGCTTCCTTCTGGGAGAGAGGGGTGAAGTCTGAATTGGGATTTAAATAAGTATGTAGCAAATCTAGGCTAGGCCACTATGAATGCTTCTTCAGAGAGCCAAAAATCTAAAGGTTTGAGACAGAAATGAGAAACCAATTGCAGGTGTTCAGGGAGCAGGGAATTCGGGACCAGGGAATCATTATAATCCCTCAGAGGCAAGATATAGGAGTATTGGAATATATAAGGATATAGGAGTCTGATTTCACTTGTCCACTGAATACACTCTTACATTCTCTGCCCTTCTCCTGTACTAAGGTGTTGTGGGCATAATGTCTGGGTCTGCCATGTCCAGTCCTGATTCTGCTGCACTCATAAGGCAAAGGCCTCAGAGAACATTGCTTCCCCCAGGACACTCACTGAGCCTTACAGCCATGGATCAGTAGGAGGCACTGTCTTGTCTTGGCTCCTTTGTCCTTTTCTCCCTCCTCTACCTTGAATGGTCCCTTAGGTATTTAAGGGGGGGGCCCCATGACTGATGTGAGTCAACAGTCAGTCCACAAGCATTATTAAGCACTTAATATGTGTCACACATTGTACTAAGCTCTGGTTTTCTTCCTGGTCGTTCTGACTTAAGACATTCTATGTATATCAGATATCAGTTTTTCAAGTGAAAAGAAATGATATATAGATTTCTAAAAATTGTTTTTTTTTCCAGGGACTATGATGGAAATGCTGATCTCCATGTTGGAATAACCAATACACATGGTAAAACGATTTCCTTACCTCTTCAATCTTGTTCTCCCAGGTTCAGTTAGGTTCAATTCTCCAAATGTTTATTTAAGAATACCTCCCAAGCGAGGGGGCTCCATAACCCTAAGGAGCCCTGGGAGGAGGGGAGAAGAAATTTATACCCCATAGAAAAGTTATATACATGACAATTTGACGAGGAAAAGAAAAGTGATAATTAGGGGGAATCGGGAAAGGATTCCCATAGGAGGTTGCACATGAGCTGAGTCTTAAAGGAAGCTGGAGACCTATTTACCAGCTGTGGAGTTTTGGGCATTCGAGCCTTAGTTAAGTCATCTGTAAAACAGTTCAGTCACATCTGACTCTGTGTGACCCCTTTGGGGTTTCTTGGTAGAGATACTGGAGTGGTTTGTCATTTCCTTCCTTCTCCAGCTCATTTTATAGATGAAGAAACTGAGGCAAACAGACCTAAGTGACTTGCCCAGAGTCACACAGCTAGTGAGTGTCAGAGCCTGGATTTGAACTCAGGAAGATGAATCTTCCTGACTTCAGACCCTTCACTCTATCCACTGTGCCACCTAGCTACCTACAAAATGGAGAATTACACAACCCCCTTACCTAACATCTTCAAAGGGTTGTAATGAGGCTCAAATGAGATACTGTATGTGTAGCCCATGCTCCTCTCAAATGTGGGTCTGCTGAAAGTTACCTCAGATTCAAGATGTGTTTTGTGTCACCATCTATTCAGAACTGTCTCATGAATCCTTATTAATGTTAGTTAAAAGTAAAAGATAAATATCTTACATCAAACAATAAATGACAAGGAAAAAAATCTCATACAAATGGATATACTGTCCTACATATTCCTTTAAGCCATGGGAGAGGGAATATATATGTAAGGTGTTAAAGTTAAAACTGCATAAAGACTTTTGAGTCACCCTGTATGTGTGGTAGAAGGCACATGTATTGTTGAATACATATGGACAGTGTAACTCAGACTTCTAGGCTAATGCCCCAGCCAGAGCCTAGGAACTGGACAGTCTATCAGCTGCTTCCCTACAGAGCTGTTGAGGTCCTCTGCTGGCCTGGTGGGGCCATTGAGCTGTACGTGTTTCTCCACAGAATTGCAAATGCTATGTGACTTCTCCAAGGAAGGGTTTCAGCTCTTTTTAGCACATAGCCCCACTGGCTATTTCACTTATTTTGTGAATCATACCCACAGCCACATCATAGCACCAGCCAGCTAAGCAGCAAAAGCCCTTAGACTGAGGTTCTCTTTTTTGAACCCCTTTGCTTCTGCCTGAATTGTCACTGAGTTTAGATTATTTGATTTAGTGTGAGCACATTCCTATCAAGTCACATTCTGTACCTGGTCATTAGCCTGAATCCATTCAGATTACCCCAGGGCTTCACCTGGGTCAGACTGTAGGGGTGAGGTGTAGCTTTAAACTTGTGTTACCTTCTTTACAGATATTGAACTCACATCACTTAAATGTGTGAAACTTTTTTTGGTAAAGCTTCTTTTTTTTGGCAAATGGTTTTAATCAAACAACCAATCAATCAATATTTATTAAGCACCTACTATGTGACAGGCACTGTGCTAAGCACTGGATTTATGGATCCATATTCTCACTGAAGTAGATCTGGGGGTCTTTTAATCATTGGGTTTTATATTGGTGTAGACTACACTCATTTCTTACAATACTCTTCTCTCTTTACTATATTCATATATTCAGCTCCAATTAATGTAAACCCAAGGATTAAATATTTTAAGTCAGAAGATAGGCAAAAAATCTGTGAGTAGCAAATTAGACCACAGACTTTTAATGGATTACATTTGTTGTAGATGTTTTTCTTTAGGGAAACTTGACAAACTTATTTACAAAGTAGAACTTATTCCAATGAAAGAATTTGGAGTTTTCCTTAAGCTCATTGTAAAGTTGTGTGTTCCTGGCAAAAGCAGGAGCCAGAATTGTTTGAATGTTCTCTTGTGCTTTTAGTCACAAGAAGGGCCCTTTGGAGAGTTTCTCCTTGTCTCCACTCAAGAACCTGAGACCCTTTGATACCAGACCAATCTTTATTTGGGAGGTTTTTGTTTACATATTAGAAAGTCTGATTATATGTGAAGTAATGATTTTGTAGCTGCTTTTCCATGATTTGTTCCCCTAAAGCAGAATTCATAATCATGATACTAGACCAGTTTGATTTTTTTTAAAAAATAGGAATTGTATATAATTACAATGAGCAAGGTGTCCACAGAGATGAAGCTGGGTGGGAACAGAGTATAAGTATTCCACTATTGCAGCCCAACATGTTTGGACTGATGGACCAATGGGATAAATATCTGGAAGAGTTCTCTGCAACAGATGCCTGGTCTCCAAACAGGTATGTAGTTCCATAGAACCTAATAGGATAACAAAACTATCCCCAGGTATTAGGATTCCCAGAAGCCACTTTTTGTGAGACATTAGAGATTTCCCCAGGATTAGCAGACTTCTCAGTGCTATAAATGAAATGAGTCATTATTTAATGAGTTTTAACACACAAGGGAGGCTTGTGACAGGGTCATGAGGGAAGTGGGGACCATCTATTCTGAGGGACAGGGTATGCCTGCAACTCAACCAACATAGGGTGGTCTGGGCCTTGGGAAAGATGAATTTCAGACCAGGTAGGAAGAAGGGGGTTGGTGATCTCATAAGAGACCCCCTCTTGATCTGACATCTGGATTCTTGTCTCTCCTCTTAGTTTGAGTGGGGGGCAAGTACGCTTGCCCAGATTTCTGTTACACACAACAGGTCTGTTCCCAGTACAGATGATCAGAGATCTTAAGGAAGAGGTGGGGTCTTTAGTAGGCATGTCTGATAGATTTCTCATTAGGAAGGGAGGTGACATTTAGTGAGGCTAGAAGTTTGTAGTACAGAAGATTCTAGACACTGGGGATTCCAGAAGAGGGGCAGGGCAGACACAAGGTGAACAGTCATGTCTGGAGCAGAGGATGACTTATCATAAGAAAGATGAGACACCCTAAAAATAGGTTTTTTAGGCTACAACAGTACATAACAAAATTCCAGCTGGGGTTGCATAATTGGGCCAGTGAATTTTCTGCAAAGCTGCTAAACGTAAAAGCAGGATAGATTCTTCTACATGAACAAAAACACAACCACAGCAATTCAGATTGAATTAACCTTGGGTAGAAGTGGGGGTGGGGAAGTCCATAGAAATTACTATTTTTTTCTCTTATATTTCCAGGCACACTTCTCAAGTAGTGATCTTGACATTTGTACACATTAATATTAGTTAATTTCATGACTACCACCCCTGCTATGTTCCATTCATCTGTACATCTTTTAAAACTTACCATGAATTCAGAGAAGCAGCCTGGTACAGAGTAAGGAGCATTAGCTCAGGAGTCAGTCACCTGGGTTCAAATCCCACCTCTGAAGCCACCTGTGTGAACTTAATCACCCTCATCCACAAAAAGAAAGGGGCCAGAGGAGAAGACATTTGAGGTCCCTTCTGCTTCTAGACATATGAAATAAATTCTCTTTCTGAAATATCCCTTGGAATAAATGGGAGCACTCTAGACGATCACCAAAGTAATAGGAGAGGGAATGGAAAGGGCACTGCTTTGGGAGCTCCAAGTCCTCCCACTAACTGTGTGACCTTGGACAAGTCCCTGTATCTTCCTGAGTCTGTTTCCTTAACTAAATTATTAAGAACTAAATTATTTCCAGGTTCTCTTCAAGTTCTAAAATTCCATGGTTGAGATCAACAGATGACTCATATAATTTAGGCTAGGAATCACACCACTACAATCTGGAATTGAATTATGAAGTTAAAACTGAACTATACTTTCCATTTACATGGGGCCTCTAAGGTTTGCAAAGCTCTCCCCAAATACTGGCTCACATTAGTCTCATAGTGACCCTGGGGGTCAGTGCTCTTGCTCTCCTTGTTTTAGATGTGAGGAAACAGAAGTTCAGGGAGATCTAGCTGCAGGTCACATGGCTCATAAGTGTCCAAGGTGGGATTCAAGTCCTCCTGGCCCTTCTGACTCCAGTTTCAGCACTCTGTCCATCACATTATCATATCTCTACCAGACGTGCACGGTTTATGTGCCTGCTCTCCAAATGTCAACTTTTTATTCTCTTTAATTATCCATTTCTGAGCATGGAGAAACAAATGGCAGTCAGCCAAGGCTCTTATGATCACCCTGGCTAGATTTGGCTTCAGTGCATCCCCCAAAAGCACGTGGGAGTGGAGTAGGAAGGATGCAGCCCAAAGTTTAGGCTGGTGATTTGACAGCTCCTCTGTATGGCTTTGCCCCTGTCACCTATAAAATTCCTTGAGTCCTTTTTAAATGATTGAATTTGTTTTCAAAGGTATGAAGAACATTGCCACAACTGTTATACTTATGCCCTGACATTCATTAATTATATACTGGCTGCAGAAGGGAAACATCAGTTGGACAAAAATGAATTCACTGAGAAATTTGTGTTACCAAGGACAAGGAGAGCTTCTAAGTATATCACTCTCTATCGGGCAATAGAAGCACATGGTTTCTACATTATTGATCGCCTTGATTCAGATACAAGTCTTCCTTAGGGGAACAATTTATGAATGAAATTTTAAAATGCACTTCTATGTGAAGAAAGGAAATGGAGTTTGGAGAGCTGCTAGACAAGGGATTCATTCCTGAACTTTTAGTCTTCTGTCCATTGGGCTGTCATGGCTGAAGAATTCACTACCTGGTGGCCAGCCTATTTGCTGATGGGCCTTCTCACGATCAGTCTGGTCTTCAGACACAGTCCATCACCAGTACCATACCCGAAGTCTTTTCTGCATAACGTGGCATGGCATAACCTGTGTGAAATCTTACTTCTTTGGTCTCAGGAATCTAGAATAACTTCCCTGCCATGATGTGGTTATTAGAATTTAATCTTTATGAACAGAGTTTAAATGCAGACAGAAGCAAACTACCTGCTCTCTTTCTTTTCCATGTTTGGTTTTATCTCCTCTTTCCTATTGTTCACTCCATTGGTTACAACCCTTCTTTACAACCGGTCTAACGTCTGATGTGAAAGCATTTGCAGATCCTGTACTTGATTGCACGCCGCCATGGGGAGTGAGGGAGAGGGAGAGGAGAAAATCTGAAACTCAAGGGATTGTGGAACTGAATCTTGTAAACTAAAAGTAAACAAACAAATCAATAAAAAAATGAAATATTAAAAAAGAATGTAATCTTTATTTTAAATTGTCCTGATATTTATATCAGTAATTCCTGACTATCAATATTGCCCCTGGCCACAGCGCTGAACCTTAAAGAAAATTTTCTTACATCACTATAGTATCCCACATATTCCTCCTCCACCCGCTCCCAGCACACCATCCCATATGACAAAGTATTTTTTTTAGAGAAAGCCCAACTGGTAGAAACTTTAAAAAAAGTCCAAAAGCAGGTGCAATGTGTAACACCTGTGGACCTCCCCCCTTCACCAATGGGTGGGTGGGGGGCTTCTCTTATCTCTTTATTTGAGTCTGAATATTTTAACAAATAAAAATAGTTAAGCAAAACAATCTATATAATATTCTTATCTGAAAGTGGATCATTCTTTTCTCATAGTCTCTAAACCTTTCTGACATGAGGAGAAAAAGATACATTTCATTTTTTACATGATTGGAAATCATGTTATGCCACAATCTCCATGGGACCAAAATTATGAGTCAACCTAGGGGAAAGATATATAGTAGACATAAATAGACCACAACATATTACCAACATCAAAGTGCTTATAAGAAGTGGCATAAAAGATTATCAGAGAGCTGTATAACTGCGGAAGGAGCAGGGCTGTTCATGGAGCAAGAGGAGCAAGAGGAGCAAGAGCATAATGGATAACCATATGTTATATTGGTATCTATGTAATACTGAGAGATCTGAAGGAAGTCCAAGTTGGCTGGAGCCCCTGTGGGACACTTATAGGAAGACATGCACACAACGGGAAGGAGTAGAAACACTGGGTTCTGCACCACACAGTGATTCACTGACATCACAGCTTCACTGATGTCTTGTAGTACTGAAGTACATGCATCATGGCTAATGAAAATGTCCCAAATATCAGCATTTTTCAGTTCAAATAATCCAGTATAAATTCCCTCAAAGATCACCAAACCCTCTTTTCCTCCTGTACTTTCCTAGCCTAAAGTTTCTAACCAGTACAATTAAATGTGCATAGTAAGCACTAACATTTAAATCAGTTTCAGCGCACGGACTCACACAATACTTTTTCATTCCCTCATCCTCAAGTCCTCACCAGGATTCTTTGTCCAGTCTCCTTCACTCCTGTGACTGTTAGTGGTTTTGGCATAGTCTAGCCAGCCCTAATCTCCCTTACAACTCCTGTCCTAAATCTCTTAATTGCCTTTGCATCTCTTTGGAACGTCCCTCTGGTACTTTTATCTCAACATGCATACACTAAACTTTCATCTCCACTAAATCTGAGTCTCTTGCCCAACTTTCCTACTATCCTCACGATCAGGATGAAAGCCCACGTTATTTGTGACTCCTCTTTAGAGAAGGCACTTGGCTATCTTATATTGCTGCCACTTTTGTGGACTGTTTATTCCCATACACAGCTAGAAAAACTTGGAGAGTGCTTTGCCAACTTTTCTGGCTAAGAAGGAAATTGAAGGGCTCGTTAACTTTGGAACTTTCATTCCCTATCTGGTTGAAATATTTTGTTATGGTTAGTACCTCTTTTCAGGTGTGAGACTTGTGGAAACGAATTCAATTAAATTAGCATTCTGAGGGCATCCTGTGGGTACCTGTCTCCTTTGATGGGGTAGTATGGTTTAAATGAAGGAGCAGCAGACTTGGAGGCAGAGGACCTGGATGCTCATTCTGGCTGACAAACTGTGTGCTGTCTGGCTAATCACTTAACTCAGATGAGTAATACCCTGAAATACCTATTCCTCGAGGGAAGTACTCTTTATTTTTGAGGGGCTGGCTGAGCACAGAGGGCAGGAAGCTCATTTTGAAATCAGAAAGGCCTGGGTTCAAGTTCTGTCCCTGACACCTGAATGTGTGACCTTGGGCAGGTCCCTGACCTTCTCATTACTTAGGCAGCTCTCTCAGATGAAGAGTTACTGAAGAGCTGTTGGCTGGTGTTGGAAAGAAAGCTTCATCACCCAGTGTTGCCTATGCTGATTTAATAGTTAAAATCGAAATAATTGCTTAATGTTCTCTAAAATAAAATGTTGTGCAAGTTCTATACAATTCCCATAACACCAAGATTTTTTTTTTGGTGGAGTGGAAAGAAAAGAAATGGCTGAATCCCAAGACCTGGATTCTCCTCTCATCTCTGCCACTCATTTGCTCTGTGACCTTGGAGAAGTAATTTCACTTAACTGGGCCTCAGTCTTCTCATCTGTAAAATGGGAGGTCTGCATTAGAACCTCTCCAAGGTCAAGTCTGACATCCTGTGGCTCCAAGTAAGATCAGAGAATTGCAAAATCTTCCAGGGAAGAAGAGTCTCCTATTTGATAGAGGAGGTTTCTGAGGCTTAGAGAGAGGAAATGAGTTGCCCAAAGTCAGCAAATGAGTATAGAGACAAGAACCAGAACCTACACCTTCTAATTGTTTTTAAGAGGCTAACATGTGGTTGAATATTCAAAAGAAAAGAGCAGGAGCCTTTGCTTCTTAATCAATAACCACGACTTTATTTCTGCTTGGCCCAGGCCTGGGCACATGATGGGCACCGAGTACATGCTTGTTAGTGAGCTAAGAATTGGGATTTTTGGCTGGTGTGTCAGACTTCCTCTTGGTCACTTCGCTCACGAGAAGAAACCCAACGACTCAGGATGACTTCCTGAAATAAAAACAACCCCCCAAACCTCCGTGAATCAATCAGTCAACAAGCCCCTACCCTGTGCCAGGGGCCAGGAATACAAAGACAAAGACTCTCAAAGTTTACATTCTGCCAGGGGAGGTGGCACGCGCATTTATAAGCATGTGCAAAATACACATACATACCCAAGGTCAATTTTTAGGGAAGAGAACACTGGCAGCTGGAGATTATGAAAGGCAAACATGCTGAAATCGTCAGTTTGGCATGGTTTTGGAGGAAACGTGGGATTTTAAGAGGCCCTGGGAGAGGCCAGTGCTTTCTGGGCATAGGAGAGAGCTAGTGAATAGTAGAACGGGGAGTGGCCATTACGTGTGAGGAAGAGCAAGTCTGGCTGGGCTAGGGGAGTATGGAACAGTAATGCTGGAAAGAGAGGATGGGGCCAGGCTGTGAGGGGCTAAGAGAATCTTAGGGTTGATCCTGCAGGCAAAGGGAACCATTCACATTTACTAAGCCAGGGAGTGACATGGTCAGATCTCCCATGTAGCTGCCACTTTGGCAGCTATATGGATGATGGCCTGGAGAGGGGGCTACAGCAACAGTCCAGAAACAGGGTGGGGGCTGGATTCCTGAGAGGACGTGTGGGTGGGATTGTCAAGGCTTGGCAAATGATTGGATGTATAGGAGGGTGAGGAATCAAGGATAACGTGGAGGTTATGAACCTGATGTTGGAGAGCCCGTGGTGCCCTTGAGAGAATTAGGGACATCCGCAGTAGGGGTGTTGGGGGGAGTTTGTGTATAAATATATGAATTTAATTTTGGACATGCTGAGTTTGAGATGACTATGGTACATCCAGTTTTTATCCAACAGGCAATGAGAGCTAGCTGACTAGCAATCAGTGACCTGTTAACTATTAACCTCCCATTCCCCCCTCCACCAAAAAACAATCATGATGAAAGAAAACAAAAAAAAATCCAACCCCAAAATAACCCTACCAATATTGTGCATGTTCTTATCTTTAGTTTTACTTTTGCTAGAATGAGACTAGTTCGTACCCTCAAACATGTTGACAATCTGGTGCTTTTTAAACAATGGCCTTTTATAAGACTAGGAAATGATTTCATGAGCTGCAACTCACACTTGAAGGAAATGAAAGAATGCTTTCATTTGTTTACAGTCCTTGAATGTGAACATGTGACAAAACATTAATTCAATAAAAAAAATGTGCCGAGCAAAGAGTGTGCACTGCAGGAGCGCCACCTTTGAGAAAAGGCGCTAGCGCTGTGACAGCCAGCCAATGAGTACTCAAGCCTTCTGAGCAGCGTGTGTGTAAAGACAGATGATATCATACAAAGGTAACTTTCAAGTATCAGAACTAAAATATGGGGGCATTAAAGTAGAGAATGTGGAACGGTGGAGAACCTTGCAGGAGTGTTACTACTGCCATGGCACTCTGAGCTCCACAAAGAAGGCACTTACTACTTCATCCTCAGTTAGTTTACAATACAACAGGGAGAAAAAGAGAATATATGGGAAGTAATCAGAAGATAGTTCAAGGTAGTACATAACGAAGTTGGAAATCATTTGGTACAGATAAAGGGACCCAGCGAAGGTCACACACAAGGAAAAAACAGATGTAGCCCAATAATGTAATATCAAAGAAGTCAAAGAAAATGAATTTCAAGGAAAAGAGAGGGTTCAACAGTGGCAAATGGACTGGAGATATGGAAAAAAATAAAGTCAATGGGAGTGAAGGTTTAAGAAAAGGCTGCTGGGTTTGACAAGCAGTTTGTCTGTAATTAACAACCTTGAAAAGAGCAGCTTTAGGAGAAAGAGGGGCTTAGTTGGGAGCCAAATTTCAGAATGTTAATGCTGAAAAGTATGATGGTGAAATTTATCTAGCAGATAGACAGACACTATCTGTTCAATGGGTCTGGCGAAGGAAAAGGGTATAAGAAGGTAACCAGGAAGAGCTGAAGTTGGGGAAGATTCATCTAAGCTTGAAGGCAGACAGGAAAGAAGCATTGGAGAGAGATTACAGGTGCAAGAAAGGGAAGGCTGGTCTTCTACATCTGTTTACAACAGACGTCCTAGCTAATACCCTACAACAAACAGAACCTTCTGGGTGATCATTTGAATCTGAATCAACTTACCTGAACTTTAATTCTTTTCAGACATTCTGGTGATTCCATTTCCTTGTCAGTCATATCAGATGGTCTAATCAAATAACATAACAGAAGCTCCTGTTGAAAAACAAAACAAACTCCACAACTTAAAAAGATCTTGATTTATTACAAACTTAGATGATCCTATTACAAATACAGGAAGTCTCTTCTTTTTACCATAATGTGTTTAGGGACCTTGTTGTCATAAAAGGGAACACTCTACACTGAATCATAGGAACGATGTTAAATTGGGGGAATTTGTTCCTGGCCAAGAACCTGACAGCAAATAAACTATAACCATAACTCAAGCAGCATGTCACAAAACCAAAGCTGGAACAACTGTAAATATCCAGGATAATTTGAAATAGCAAAATTGTGCTCCAAATCGTTAAAAAAAAAAAAAGAAAGGAAGTAAATATACTATATGCAGTGATTTTCCTATATCAAGCACACTTCAATAGATTCATGCCTTCACGGAGGTGAGAACTGCTTCCAGTTGTACAGATCACCACCCATCCCACACTGTTTAAAAACATACTGTGCAATGGTAGTTCATGTCTACCTATAAATTCTTTTTAAAATTTTTTGTTAAGTTTTTGACAAACACCATCAAACAAGAGCATTTCCATACACCAGAAAGAGGACTGTATATGAAAGCACCTATCACATTCAGCTTGAATTTTTAAAGAATATTTAAAAATTCAACATTAGTTTCAAAGCTGTCCTGCTTGTTTATGTTTCCTTCTGTTCTCTTCAGTGCATTCTAAAATACACAGGGAATTAAGTAAAATCTATAAGAATACAAGTCATTCCCCAATTGATAAATGGGCAAAGGATATGAACAGGCAATTTTCAGAGGCAGAAATTAAAGATATTTATAAGCATATGAAAAAATGTTCTAAATCACTATTGATTCGAGAAATGCAAATCAAAACAACTTTGAGGTACCACATCTCACCAGTCAGATTGGCTAAGATGACAAAACAGGAAAATGACAAATGCTGGAGAGGATGTGGAAAAATTGGAACACTAATGCATTGTTGGTGGAGCTGTGAACTGATACAACCATTCTGGAGAGCAATCTGGAACTATGCCCAAAGGGCTATAAATAACTGCATACCCTTTGACCCAGTAATAACACTTCTGGGGTTGTATTCCA
>JAQQSU010002541.1:0-14640 GCA_028627135.1 Pseudochirops cupreus
ATAATATAACATAACATAACATAATGTAACATAATGTAACGTAATGTAACGTAATATAATATAACATAATATAATAATTATAATAATATTATAATAGATGCTATTATAATTATCTCCATTTTAGGAAACTAAGGCACAGAGACGTTAAGTGACCTTGTCCAAGGGCACACATCGAGGGCACATCTGAGGCAGGATTCCAACTGAGGTCCTCCTGATTCCAAATCCTATACTTTATTCACGGCACCACTAAGTTGCTAAGGTGTGGAATGATCCAAGACTGGCAAAAAAATCTTACAGGTGAAAAAATAGCTATTTTTTGTTTTTTAAAAGTTATATCCAGGGAAGGAGGAAGAGGTCCCTAACTCTGCGTGGATATATCAGTGATAGTGGATGCCAGTTAGAATGTAAAATTATTTAATTCTTTTTTTTTTTTTTTGCTTTGTCCTCATTCCTCCTCCTCCCTCCTCCCCCAATGATTTTTGAAATGGAAAAGACAGAATTGAAAGGATTAATAGAGAGTTGAGAAGCAAGATATTTGTGGATGGAGTAAGGGAGCACATGATGGTTCCCTAGTTAATTTCAAGTCATCAGGTCTGGAAAACTACATCCAAAAGATGGTACTCAAAGAACCAGTGGAGGTGATAAATGAGCCCCCATTGGTGATCTCGGAAGTTCGTGGAGGACAGGAGGGTAGGGTTGCAGAAGGGCAAAGATTGTTGTAGTTTCAAAAATGGGGAGAAAATGGAATCTGCAGATTCTTGGGGGGAGGGGGCATTTTAAAAGCCTGACTTTTATTCTTGAAGAGATGGCTAATGAGCATCTAGAGAAGAAAGCATTGTTCACAAAGAGCCAACATAGCTTCATCAAGAAAAGAGGTCATGACAGAGTGACTTGCTTTCATTTCCTTTTTTGGGGGGGAGAGGTGGTTGGGAGGGGGTTGATGGAGGGTTACTGGTCTAGAAGGCTTCCTCCTGATAACATAGTTTTCCAGGCCACATTTTTCAGCACTTTCACTCATAGTCCCAGACCCACTGGTAATGGTGGGGGAATCAGAATATTACCTGTTCCCCATAGCCACTTTTAGACTCTCTTCCATCATCAACCAGTTATTTCTTGTCCTTTGAAGTTCATCTAATCCATATTTATCTCTCAACCAATATTCTGGTGACAATTATCTACTATTATCTGCAACATTCTCCTTTCCTTAATGAGTTCAGTGCTTGGCTCACTGTCTTTCTCTCCTTCCCAATTTCTGCCTTTATTCTAGGGAACTTTACCACAAATATTGATGCTCATTCAAACACCCTAACCTTTTAATAACTGAATTAACTTAATTTTCAGATGGCCCTTGGCAGGGAGGCATGCCTATCATATTGAATAGCACAGTAAAGATTCACAAAGATGATGGGCAACGTCAATAGGTTGAATAAAAATGAGATCAGATTAAAAAGGTTAATGTAAAGTAACATATTTGGGTCCAAAAAGTCATTAAAAGTATCAAATTAGGAAGGTTCAGATAGACAGCAATTTGTAGAGGGTAGTTAGTGGAAGGACAGTGTAGGGGAAAGAACAAAGGTTCCAGAGTCAAGTGACTTGGGTTTGACTCTTGCCTTACTGCATGACCTTGGACAAGTTACTCACGCTATGTCTAGACTTCCTCGTGTGTAAAATAAGAAACATGGCCTCTGGGCTCCCTTGTGATTTTAGCTCTAGAATTCCATAATCCTAAGATTTTACCTGTGTGACCTCAGTAAATTCACTTCATTTCCCTGGGCCCCAGTTTCCTCTTATGTGGAATAAGGGGGTTGAACTTGATGGCATCTAAACTCCCTTCCAGCCCTAAATCTATAAACAGGAGGGAAGGAAGGAAATAAGCATTTATTAAGTGCCTACGATATTTGAAGGAAAGAAACAAGCATTTGTTAAACACCTACACTAAAGGAACAGGAAGGAAACGGGAATTTATGAAGCACCTCCTGTATGCTGAGCATTGTACTAAGTGCTTGACGAATATTACCTGATTTGATACTCATCACAACCTGGGAGGTGAGTGCAGTGTGCTGTGGGTAATTTAGACCAACTCCTGGCTTTACACATGGGTGAACTAAGACTGGAAGGAGGCAAATGACTCAAAGCCCTCAGAGTCTGTACCCTTTCCCATGCAAAGCTCTCAGGCATATTTGTGGGCTCTAAGAGGAGGGCTCATAGTTTGTCAAAGATCTAGTTTCTGCTTTTCCTGCCTTTCCACCCACGAGCCATGGGTTCTTTTGGGAGCTCCTTCCCATCACCACCCCTTTCTGCACACAGAGGTGATTGATAATGATAATTTGGGCTTCTGGATTCTGAAATCCTGGGACTTTCAGCCCAACCCAGCAGGTTCCAGGGAAGTATTATAACTTTGGCTAGGAGAAGCAGCTCTCCTTGGAGACAGACAGCTTTGTGCTCCGCGATCTGTCCCAGCAACCTTTCCCAAACTCTGCCTGATGGGGAGGCACCTCCTAGATAACTTCTCCTCTGTTGCCAGAGAAGCTCTCGGCTCAGATGACCCGGGGAGCCCATTTCCCTCACGCCTGGGGGCTCTGACTGGGCTTTGGGGTGGTCTTTTAAGAGACATTTGGGAGACACTTTTTAGAGGCTACCATGGTGAGTAGCCTTGACTGGAATGATCCAGGGAAGACTCTTCCTATACTGGAGCTGGGGGCTGGGGAATGGGAATTCTCTGCTTCTGTCTTGGTGAACAGCAGGACCTGAAAGCTCGAGGGAGAACAAAGCCCCCTCTCTGAGCCTCCAGGGACTTGGAATTTGGTTCAGGGAATACGAGGGGGAGCAGAGACAAAGGCAGGGACCAGGCCCAGCCCCTCCCAGCCAAAGACTGCCTGAAATAAATCAGAATGCTTAGCTGTGGAGCAGCCTTGTTGTAATATTCCTAAACAATTTTATTATTTTTAATTTTTAATTATTAGTAACCATATTACTAATAAATATTACTAATGATGATAAAAATAATAATGACTAACATTTATATAGCAACATGTGCCCAGCGCTGTGCTAAGCATTTTACAATTATCATCTCATTGGATCTTTATGACAACCCTGGGAG
Organism: Pseudochirops cupreus; assembly: GCA_028627135.1. Taxonomy (NCBI): domain Eukaryota; kingdom Metazoa; phylum Chordata; class Mammalia; order Diprotodontia; family Pseudocheiridae; genus Pseudochirops; species Pseudochirops cupreus. Next base: position 3,101 of record JAQQSU010002541.1, read on the forward strand.
GTAGATGTGATTATTATCCCCATTTTACAAATGAAGAAACAGAGGCAAAGGAGGGTGAATGACTTATCCAGGGTCACACTGCTAGGGTCTGAAGTTGGTTTCGAGCTCAGATCCTCCTGAATCCAAGCCCAGCACTCTATCTGTTGCGCCACCACTGGGTGACTCTGGGGGTTGGACCTGGGTACCTGTCTTTGGGGGCCCTGTGGTGATGGTGGGGGTGGGACTGCATCATCCGCACTCTCCTCCCTGGTCTCCAGGGACTATCAGGAGGCCTTCCTTCTCTGTGTCCCCATTGTTTAGCACAGTGTATGCTTTAGCATACAGTAGGTGCTTAATAAATGCTTGTTGACAGTGATCCTTTGAAGATCTTAGACCTTGGGACCTGATTTTTGATCTAGAAAGGCCCATAAACTGTTAAATCAGAGGGTGGCACCAGTTTCTGTAGCTTTCTTGTTTTTTGAAGCTCCTTCAGTCTGTTCGGTCATTTTCAGTCATGTCTGACTCTCCATTCAGTCATGTCTGACTCTCTTTGGGGTTTTCTTGGCAGAGATACTGGAGGTGTTTGCCATTTCCTCCTCCAGCTCATTTTACAGATGAGGAACAAGGTAAAGTGACTGGCCCAGGGTTATATATCCAGGAAGGGTCTGAGGCTGCATTTGAACTCAGGTCCTCCTTGCTCCAGCCCTGGCCCTCCATCCAGTGTGCCACCTAGCTACCCTTGAGTCTGGGCACCAGATTATCCCCACTTTACAGATGAAGAAATAGAAACCTAGACCCTAGAAAGGCCCGGCCCATTCTCCTATTCAGTGCTTAAAATCATAGACAGCAGGATGGGACCTTGGAGGTCATTTGAGTCCAGCACCTTCAAGGACAAAGGTAAAACAATGAAAAATCCAGAGACAGAAAGTGATCTTTGCCAAGTCCCGTGGTCAGGGGCAGGTGGGCCCAGGACCCTTTCTCCAGACCCTCAACCGCTGGTGAAGGGGGCCAGCTTGTCATCTTCCTTTAAAACCAATCTGCCGGGGCCTCCCTCTCCTCCCATACTTTGTGCTTTTCATCCCTCCTGGGCCACTCCTGGGTCCCAAGTGTTATTATTTTTAAAAAGGCAAATACAAAATTCTATTCTGAGTTTTCGAGCCCTGGGCAGGCTTTGAGTGAGGCAGGATCCCCACCCCAGCCGGTGTCCCAGAGCAGACGGTCCAGAGAAGTCAGAGAGAACATCTTCCTTCCATTTGTGTTCTTTGAACCCCTCTGCCTAGGACAACAAAGGAAATGTCTTGTATTGGTCCTCTGGAACTTGAGACGGGACGTCCCTGAGGAGAAAGCCTGCACACTGTCCACAACCCTCTGGCCTTTCCCTAGGAACGGGACTCCCTTCAGACCAGAGAGGACTCTGGGGGACTGTGTGTCCTGTGGCTCCCGGGGGGAGGGGGAAAGCATGAAACTGGGAGAAAAGGATGGCTCTGCCACTCAGATGAGCACAAGACACTTCACCTCCTCTCCCTGCCTCAGTTTCCCCATGTGTCAAGATAGACAGACTTGCAGCATTATGTCATTGTTCTGTTGATCATATGATTTTTCCCAGGTGGAGACATTTGAACCCAGGAAGGAAGGAAACCAACATTTAAAGACTGATTATGTACCAGGCCCTGGGCTAAGTACTTTAGAAATATTATCTCATTTACTCCTCATGACAACCCTGGGGGATAGGTGCTATTATTATCCTCATTTGGTAGTTAAGGAAACTGTGGCAGACAGGGGTAAGTGACTTGCCCAGGGTCACAGCTAGTAAGTATCTGAAGTTAGGTCTGAACCCAGGGCTTCCTGACTCCAGGCCTTGGGCTCTATGCACTGTGGTGCCCCTAGCTGCCTCTGCCCTGGTATGGCTGATCTCACCATGGAGGCCGGGAGTGCACTATGACCCCAGGGCAAATCAGCTTTTTTTGGGCCCCAGTTTCTCCGTCTGTGCAGTGAGGGGTACGGTGATGGATGATCTCTAAGCTCTTCTTAGGCAATGACATTCTTGGTTCTAGGTCGAGCAATCAATCTAGGAGCATTTGGTATTTTTAGGGAGAAACAAAACCAAAGGTGAAAGTTTCCCTGACTTCAGGGAGATTAGCTTGTAGGCCTGAAATTCTACGCTCTAAGTTCTCCTCCCAGTCCTGACATCCCCTGTTCTAAGACCCTCCCAGCTCTGACATTCCCTGTTCTAAGGCCCCTCCCAGTTCTGACATCCACTGTTCTAAGGCCCCTCTCAGCTCTGACATCCCCTGTTTTAAGGTCCCTCCCAGACCTGACATCCCCTGTTCTAAGACCCTCCCAGCTCTGACATCCCCTGTTTTAAGGTCCCTCCCAGACCTGACATCCCCTGTTCTAAGACCCTCCCAGCTCTGACATTCCCTGTTCTAAGGCCCCTCCCAGTTCTGACATGCACTGTTCTAAGGACCCCTCTCAGCTCTGACATCCCCTGTTTTAAGGGCCCTCCCAGCTCTGACATTTAATGTTCCAAGACCTCCCCTGGTCCAACATTCCTCCTCACTCAGGGTTCCTTCTGACTGACGTTCTAAGATTCCAAGACGGTTTTCGCTATTTATACCCTTTTGTTCTCTCTTCTTTTCCTTCCTCTCCAGAAAATCAGTCTACAGACTATCCATACCCAAAAGAACCTTTTTGCTCCCCTTGCCCAGTAAAAGGGAGCCCAGAGAGGACCCGGCCTTCCCCAAGGGCATCAGTGACTGAGTCCTGGAGGCAGCATAGAAAACTCCCTCTCCTGGCTCCGGGTTCTGTGTTCTTCACACCACGTCCTGCTACAGCGCAAGCTGCAAAGGGCTGCCATCCTCCCAGCTCCTAACACAGCCACCCCCTCTTTGTTTGGGAGCAGAACCGTAGATAAAAGAGCTGAGGCCATGTTCTTTAAAAAGCTCCAAATTGTGGAATGCCGTGCTACCATCAAAGTCTATTTTCCATCCTTTATATTTGGCTTCCAAATATGTTAGATGTCACCTTTCACAGCCCGTTTACCTTCCTAATTATATTTAGCTGAAGCTAACTTCCCATGGAGGTTGTATTGGCTAAGCCTACACATCCATTGAGGGGGTTGGAGTACCTAAAGAATGAGCTCCTTCCAGAATGTGAGAGCTAGAGAGGCCTTAGAGCAGGGAATGTCAGAGCTGGGAGGAACCTTAGAACAAGGGATGTCAGGGCTGGAGGGGCCTTAGAACAGGGAATGTCAGAACTGGGAGGGGCCTTAGAATAAAGGATGTCAGAGCTGGGAGGGGCCTTAGAATATAATATGTCATGGTTGTGTTCAGTCTTAGAAAATAGAATTTCAGACCCAGAAAGAACCCAAGAACATAGTATATCAGGCCAAGAAAGAGGTTTAGAACATAAAATATCTGAGATGGAAGACGTTAGACCAGGGAATGTTGCTGTTTTGAAAGTGATAAACACTACAGGATGTCAGAACACAAAGAAATGGTAAACGTGATGTTCTAAGACATCTTCTAATCTTGAATGCTGTGCTAAAACAGATCTGGGAGAACAGAACAGAAGGTTAGACCTGTGAGGGATGTTCTAACCTGGGGCAGGGAATCTGCAGCCTCACGGTCACATGCGGCCCTCTAGGTCCTCAAGTACGACCCTTGGACTGAATCCAAACTGCACAGAACACATCCCCATCTCTCCTATAATGTTAGAATGAAAACCTGTGAGCCTGAGAACACAGAATGTTCTAGCTGGGGCATGACACCCAGGAATTCACCAGCAAGGAGACTACAAACCATGTTTTCCCTCATCAGCTGAGGTGACTAGGAATTTGAGCATGTAGAGGGGATGGGGTGAGGGGACGGGGTGCAAGAGCTCAGTCATTGTTTTCAGGAATCTTAGCAGCTACAATGTAGAATCTCATTAGGCTTATTTTGCTTTTTACCAGAAGGCAGAATTGGCACACCTAAAGGGTGAAAGTAAGATTTCTCTCTTACACACACACACACATACACACACACACACACACACACACACACACACACACACACACTTCCATAAATTCTATTCCAGTTACATAGAGAAATAAATTTCTCTTGGTATACATATATATTATATATGTATATATCCATATGTGAGTATGTATAAATATGCCCAAGGTAGTAAATGTTAGGTGCTCTGTGTCTTGCTCACAATCGGGAAGTCAGTTAGGATTCGAGTTAGAGATGGACCACCCATCTATTAACCCCACGTTCAGTGGGCAGTTCATTCTACTGCACTACCTCCAAAGACATAAATCTATTCCAGTCTTTCCCCATCTTGCTGAGTCTGGAAGTTACCTCTGAAAGAGAATTCTCAGATGCAGTGCCCGATCTGCCACGGTGCCTCTACTGGCCTCGGATCACAGAATTCTGGAATCTTCCAGTTGAACAGGACCTTGGAGAAGTCTAGAACCACCCTAGCCCAGAGTAAGAATGTCTGCTGCAAGAGAAGTGCCTTTAATGGAAAGAACGCCAGAGCCGGCATCAGAGGACACAGGTTCGAATTCCTACCCTGCACGTGTTCTTTGCAAATCACTGTTTCTTTGGGTCTCAGTTTCTTTATTTGTAAAATAAATTTGTAACTTGTAAATTTGTAAAAAAAATGTGATATAAAATAAAATTCTACAAGAGGCTTGGACTACTTAACCTCCAGGCTCTCTCTGTCTGTATATCGATGGTTATATGCACATATTGGAAAAATGGTGAATCTTCCAATTCCCAGCCTGTCCATTGCATTTTTGGACATCTCTAATTTTTAGAATTTTTTCTCCTTAATCTCAAAATAAAACTTTTCTTCTTTGTGACTTCTATTGTCACCCCAAACACCTCTTACTCTCTCGCTGAGAATGTTGCTGCCTCCTCTGACCCTCTCTGGAGATCCCTGGGGATTATTGGCACTGGGGGAGATGGGCACCTGATTTGCCCCACCCCCCTCCTCATGCCATCTCCCCAGCAACAATTTCCAGTGTCCATGTTAGTGCTGGGATCTGGTAGGGTCTTTGGAGTGGCTTTCACTGAGGACCTGTTGTTTATTCAGCCCAATCCTGGCTGCCTTGACCTTTGTGAGCGGACACATTCCATCTAATTATGATTGGCACTTCATGGAAATGTGGGTCTGTGATTGGCAGCTGAACGAGCAGTCTTCCTTCCCACAATCCTGTGGGGCCCTTCCCATCAATAGACAGAATGTTGGCTACTTTTCTGGGATAAATAGCAACCTTTGGCCCTGCCTTTCTTTGGCAAAAGCTCAACACTTCATTCTTTTCAGAACTGGCCTTGGAATGTGGCTGAAAGGGCCTCTGGTGAGGCCTTGGCTGTGTTTCTGCTTCCAGGCCAGGCGTGGGGAGAAGAGGAGGAGGAGGAGGAGGAGGAGGAGGAAGGCTGTCCCCCACCTTCCAGCCCAACAAAGACCTGTTTGGCCGCCCTTCTGGGGTGCGTTTCAAGATAAATTTGTCACTTTGGAATAAAACACACTGATTTTCTGCCCATTTTTTGCTTAATTCCCTGTTATCATGCTGCTCACTGGGTACTCCATCCATACCTGGCTTTGCTTTCATGACAGCATCTCACACCCCTCACTCTTATTCATTCTTCTTCTTTATTTTCTTCACTCCACTTTCCCTCCTTATTCTTTAACTCTGTCTTTCATTTCGACTCTATATTTCTAGCTGTCTACATTTTCCCTCTCTTCCTCTGTCCCTCCTTCCTTCCTTTCTTCCTTCCTTCCTTCCTTCCTTTCTTCCTTCCTTCCTTCCTTCCCTTCCTCCCTTCTTTCTTCCTTCCTTCCTTCCTTCCTTCCTTCCCTTCCTCCCTTCTTTCTTCCTTCCTTCCTTCCCTCCTTCCTTCCTTCCTTCCTTCCTTCCTTCCTCTTTCTCTCGCTTCTTTCATTTCTTTACTGCTTCCCTTTTCCCTCTCTTCTTCTCTTTTTTCTCTCTACCTTTCTCTTCCTCATTCCTCTTGCTCTCTCTGTGCTCTTTTTTTCTCTCCCCTTGCCTTTTCTTCTCCTTATGCACTCCCTCTGCCTCACTTTCCTTTCTCTGTTTATCTGATCTCTGTCCCTTTATTTCTGCCTCTCTCTTTCTCTCCCTCGCTTTGACTCCTTTAAGATTTTCAGATATCTGAGACCAAATACTGTTTTTTTGTGTGAGTTCCCCATCGACCATAGGTCCCCCAAGGTCATTCAGTTAAATGGTCTTTTCAAATGAATCATGTCTGATTTGAAATAATAATGAAAGGGATTTACATTTTGGAAACCCTTATCACTTTGAAGCCTTTCCCTTCCAGTGGTTGTCTGGGTGGGGCTTTATTAACTTAGGAAACCAGTGTGGAAACACTCAGAGAAGGAAATGACTTCCTTATCTTGACTCAGTTTACATGGCAGGTCCAGCTGTTGCCTGGTTACTTCCTATCCCTGGACCTCAGTATCTCCATTTATAAAATGAAGACATTGAATTTCCCCTCTGAAAGTCTGCAGGAAACAGTGCATTATCGTGGAAAGGATGTTGGCTTTGGAGTCAGAGTCTGACCTTCAATGTCAGTTCTTCTCCTTACTATATCTGTATGATCTGGGACAAGTCATTTGCCTTCTGTGACAGCCATTACCTGACTTGTGAAATGAAAGAATTGGACTACATGGTCTTTTATTCCTATGAATCAACAATTCTGCTGACCCTTCTGTTTTTAGAGAAGGGGCTGCTGAATGCTGTTCCCTCAAAACAAAGCCCATGCAATGGTAGAGCTGGAAGGGGACCAAGGACAAAGAATATTAAAACTGAAAGGCATGTGAGTAAAGAATGTTGGAGCTGAAGAGGGACCAAGAATGTAGAATCTGTCAGAGATGAGGGGGCCTTTAAAACACAGGAAGTCAGAAGGGAGAGGGGCCTTACAACAGGGGTTGTAGGGACATAGGGGTAGTAGGACAACAGAGCTGGGAGGGACATAGAATAGGGGATGGCAGGGTTGGGAGGGGCCTAGAACAAGGGATGTCAGAGCCGGGAGGGGCCTTAGAACAGGGTGTGTTGGCGCTATAAGGGCTTTTAGGACACAATGTCAGAAAAAATGGGGCTAGTCAATAGGGTTACAGGGAGACAGGGACATTAATGCATTGGTGGTAATAATATTAAAAGCTTGCATTTGCATATCTCTTTAAGGTTCATAAAATGCCTCACAAATATCATCTCATTTTAACCTCACAAGAGCCCTTGGGGTTCTGTGTTATGATCTGTGGCTGGAGTTGTACTAAAATCTTCCTGATTCCACCGATCCACTCATGGCAGAGCTGTGAATTAGTGCAACCAGCCTGGAGATCAACTTGGAATGACGTAAATAAAGTGGCCAAAACAGCCAGAGGCCTCTTGACTCAGAGAGTACACTGTTAGGTGTGTACCCCATGGGTCACTGATTTAGGGCAGCTAAGGGGTACCATAGTGCCCAAAGCAGTTGGCTTGGAACCAGGCCAACTCAGCTTCATGAGTTCAAATCCAACCTCAGACACTTCCCAGTTGCGAGACCCTAAGCAAGTCACTTCACCCTGTTTGCCTCAGTTTCATCATCCGTCAAATGAGCTGGAGAAGAAATAGCAGAGTACTCCCATATTTCTTCCAAGAAAACTCCAAATGAGGTCACAGAGGGTCAGATGCGATTGAAACCAATCAATAAGGTCAATGATTTAAAAAGAGGGAGAGAGAGAGAGAGAGAGAGAGAGAGAGAGAGAGAGAGAGAGAGAGAGAGAGGAGTCCTATATATACCAAAATATTATTGTATTTGTCCTTTGTTTCTGAAGAGGACCATGACATCAGGAAAATGATGACACGACTTGAGGTTGACGTGATCTGAGTGAGGGAGGGCTGTGCAAAGTCACCAGACTCACTTTCTCCTCCAGAGCCATTTGGGTCCAGTGGCCAGATATTCATCAGGATGACTGGAGATGACCCAGGATGCAATGGGAGATCCCGGCCCTCTTAGGCTAAGGTCTTTTCATGTTCTCCCTTTGAGTGAGGAAACCCCCATTCAGAGAATAGACTCGTTAAGAAATGAGTTTAAGGATGGCCCCTTTAATTAAAAAAAAAATCAAACTGTGAGGGGAAGACCCTCAGGGTTGCTGCTCCAAAGAGAAACAGTTACCATTGATATTCACTCTAAGCAAGTCTACTGCAAGTCATGTCATCATTTCCCTGATGCCATGGTCCTCTTTGAAAACGAGGGACAAATACAACCTGGGGGTAGACTGAGGGGCCTGAATGGGGACCAGTTAATTAGGTGACTCACCTCATCCTCTCCCTCTCCTTCTCCTCTCCAAAGGAAGGTAAAATCTGATGACCAGAAGTTGCCCACTTAACTTGGAGTTCACTGGCTAGATCCCTTCCTTCCTTCCTTCCTTCCTTCCTTCCTCCCTCCCTCCTTCCCTTCTTTCTTTCTTTCTTTCTTTCTTTCTTTCTTTCTTTCTTTTTTTCTTTCTTTCTTTCTTTCTTTCACAAAACCTTAAACCCCTTTCACTCTGAAGGTCATAGATTAGACCACAATAGGTCCCTGCCCAGGCTTCACTTAGTAAACAAAATACACATACATACATGTATGCATACACATATATGTATGTAGATATGTACACAATACATGTGTATATTTATATATACACACATACATATACACATGTGTGGATACATAAATTTGTATGTATAGTTATGTATAACTTGTCATACATATCACACATTACATATAGAAACCACATATTTGTACAAATAATGCATTACATATTTATATACAACAAATTCTGTGCTTTTATATGTAAAATTATATTACATATGACAAATTATGTGTGTACATATGTGTGTATACAATACACAAATACAAAATTTACAATACAATGTACAGTACATGTACATATATATTTAAAACTGTACTGCAAGAAATAAGGACAGAGAAGCATGGAAAGGCTTCCATGAACTGATGCGAAATGAAGTAAGCAGAGCCAAGAAAGCAACACATGAGATGACTGCATTGTAAACAGCATGAAGATGACCACCATAGAACAATGGAAAATGTATCTTGAGAAATTATGAAGAGCAAGCTCAGTCCCTGAGACATCTTTGCCAAGGTTCCACAGGTGTGGAGCATTGCATATATTCCCCGGCTTTTTTCAAGGTATTGATTCATTTTGCTGACTTTTTTCTTTTCATCTTCCAATTAAAAAAAAAATCTATTATAATGTATGATTTTCTGGGAAGGACACAGGGAAAACTCTAGGTGATGTTAAAAAAAGGGTATCAGGGCAGCTAGGTGGCGAAGTGAGTAGAGCACCAGCCCTGGAGTCAGAAAGACCTGAGTTCAAATCCAGTCTCAGACATTTGACACACTTACTAGCTGTGTGACTTTGGGCAAGTCACTTAACCCCAATTGCCCTCCAAAAAGCAAAAAAAAAGAGGATATTAGTCAGACAGGTTTCACCATCCAAAAAGTAAATCAAATGTCAGAACTAGAGAAGTCTAGAATACCAGAACTGAGAGGACCTTAGATCACAAAAGATGGAATGTTAATACACAGAAAGTGTGAGTACAACTTCATAGGACACTTTAGCCAAAATAGAAATTTATATGTGTACATACGTGTGAGTATGCATGTTTATATACATACACGAACACATACACATATACATGAACATATATATGCATATGCACACACATATAATAATATGTCTATTATATATTATATATGTGTATGTATATGTGTGTGTACATATGTATGTGTGTATATCTATATAATCTTAAGCTACCATAGCTAAATGCTTACTAATTGGTCGACTATTGCTAAAAGGGAATTGAGTCTACGTGATGTTAGACCATAAAGTGCTGGGTAGGGCTAGAAAGGACCTCATTGAATGTTGCATCTAGATGGGGTCTTGGGCCATAGAGTTTTGCAGTTTTCAATGTTGGAGCAGGAAGGGGTCTGAGAACACAGAGTGCAGAAGGCTGCAGCTGGACATGACCTTAGAATGCAGAGTGTTAGAGCTGGAAGACCCCATGGAATCACAGCCACAGAGGGGGAGAGGTGAAAAGAATATCCTGGTTTTACTGAGACCATCCAAGGCATTTATTTTTCAGAGGCAAGAGCCCTAGACTAGCAAAGTGATTTACCCAGAATCATACGGTGACTTGGCTGACAAAGCTCTCTCCTGGTACCCTCTAATGTGGCCCCGAGGCTTCACTCCCTGATTTCTGTCTTTGTCTGGGGCCCACATGGTGGAATGTGTTTATTTCTAGGTGGGTTTAAATACTGTTGATTACAGGCACATATGGAATACCAAACATCTTCTGAAAATTTACAATACAATCATTGCCTTTAATGACTTCCAGTGGTACCAGGAGCCTGCCTCCAGACATGTGGTTCTCAGAATGAAAGAGACGGAGAAGAAATAGATAGAAAATGGAGACAGAAGGAACCTTAGACTAGAGATAGAATCTAGATCCCAGAAAGTTAAAGTGGGAGGGTTCCTTTGGGACCATCTCCTCCATATATAAATTTTACACGCGCATGCACACACACACACACACACACAGAGGAGAAGGAAGAGGGAAAGGTTGAAGAAGTATTTTTTTGGTCTACTTTTGCTATTTTCCCCATGGTTCAGATCTTGAAAGGTCTTTTAGGCTGCAGTGTTCAGCTCCTTCCATGCTGCATTTGCTAATGACAAAGTCTGCCTTTATCAATGGGCAGAGGCCAAAGCTGCCTGTGGTGGTCATTGTAAGAGGCAAAGGAAGGTACAACTCATTCGTGATTTGCTCATTGGAATTCCTATGCTAAAGATTCATTTAGGACGTACACTTCTTGGGAACACGGATTGTTTCATACTATGTATCTTTATCTTCAGAACCTAGCATAATGCCTGGTGTATCTAGGTGCTAAATCCATTCTTATTGGGAGATTGATTGATTATTCTGGACCTTATTGAAATATAGATGTTCCTGGTGATAGCTGGGCATACCATTAGTCTGGTATGCCAAGAATAATTGAGTCATTGATGCTGATGCTGTAAGGGACCTAAAGAAAGTCGGGTCTGAATTAGAGCCTAGTTTTCGAGTTGCAAAGTGTTCCTGCCTTGTAGATGAGGTACCTGAGATATTCTGAGACCTTAATCATTGCTTAGGTGCATGTATCTGTTGATACCACAAAGCCCTCTGATCCACATGGTGCTAGCTCGTTGACTTCCAACACAACCCTGTGAGGTTGGCAAATCAAGGAGCAATATCCACATTGTACAAATGAGGAGACTGAGGCTCAGAGTGTGACAGTGAAGAGCCCAGGGTCACACAGCTACTAGGACTCAGATTAGAAGCCAGGTCTATGAGTTCTAGGTCTTTCTAATATTCTGATGACTTTCTATTTTTAAAATTTCATTTGTCAGACTCTCACAGTGTGCTCACTGTGGGGAGGTTCTGCATAGCTGCACATGTTCAGCCTGTATTTGATTGCTTTTCCTTCCAATGGGGATGGGTGGTGGGGGAGGAGGAGAAAGAATCTGGA
>JAQQSU010002542.1:0-14640 GCA_028627135.1 Pseudochirops cupreus
TCTCTCTCTCTGTCTCTGTCTCTGTCTCTCTCTCTGTCTCTCTCTCTGTCTCTGTCTCTGTCTCTGTGTCTCTCTTTGTCTCTGTCTCTCTCTCTGTCTCTGTCTCTGTCTCTCTCTCTCTCTGTCTCTGTCTCTGTCTCTCTCTCTATCTCTCTCTCTGTCTCTGTCTCTCTCTCTCTCCTTTCTTCCTCTTTTTTTCCTTCTATTTCTTCTCCCTCTCAGGGGGATTAAAAAATAGACTTTCCTGAGGTCTAATTTAGTGATATTTGGATTTTTCTTCTTGCATCTTACCACAAGCCAGCTACAGGGCAATATTCTCCCAGCCTTTGAAACAACTCTATTGGGTTTTAGGTAAGTTCAGCACACTGAAGTAAAGCTAAGGTCAAATGACCTTAGGCAATCCACTCTGGATAATAATACTGAGTTACTAGTATTGTTTAATTTTAGCTGTACTGTGCCATGGTGGTATAGATGCTGGTCCAAATCTTGATCTTGGTAGCCTTCAAGGAGTTTACAGTTGGTCATGTTGAGAATATCTATGAAAGATGTAGAGGATAATATGATTAAGTAATAATTTATTTTGGACATTAAGAAACACATTTTGATAAAATGTGGAAGGTTAGTGCCCCTGGGGAGGTTATTGACTCCTAGAACATGAAATGGACATAAGCCATGCAGGGAACCTCTACCACACATACTCTATATAATAGTTTATGTCTAGTTTCCTAGTGATTGAAATATCATTCTCTTCAAACTCTAGTGTCAATGTTGAATTGTTCTTTGGGATTCTCAGGGAATAAAAGACAGTTCACATGAATTTTTAAAATGCATTATTAGCAATATTTTAATATGTTACATATATACAAAATAATTTTAAAAGAACAATTTTTAAATTATGAAACACAATGAATGAAAATTTTGTCATCAAAATGATAAAAAAAAAACTAGTTTCCTATCCTTGATGAGTCTATACACTGACCTTTTAATTTACCATGTGTTTTTCTTTTGTTTTTTATTAAATTATTTATTTTTAGTTTTCAACACTCACTTCCATAAATTTTAAATTTTCTTCTGCTCCTTTCTCCCTTCATCCCCAAGATAGCTTACAATCTGTTATAGGCTCTACAAATACATACCTATTAAACATATTTTCACATAAGTCAAGTTGCATAGAAGATTGTCACAAATGGGAAGAACCATGAGAATGAAAAAAGATAAAACAAAACAAAAAAGAAAATAATTTGTTTCATTCTGCACTTTAGCTTCATAGCTTTTCTCTGGATGTTGCTGCCATTTTTCACCATGTGTCCTCTGGAATTGTTTTTGGTCTTTGCTGAGAGGGGCTAAGTCTATCAAAATCAGTCCTCACACACTGTGGCTGTTACTGTGTACAATGTTCTCCTGTTTCTGCTCCCCTCACTCAGCATCAGTTCATATAAGTCTTTCCAGTTTTCTCTAAAGTCTGCCTGTTCACCACTTCTCATAGCACAATAGTATTCCATTACATTCTTATACCACAACTTGTTTAGCCATTCCCCAGTTGATTGGCATCCCCTCAATTTCCAGTTCTTGGCCACCACAAAAAGAGATGCAATAAATATTTTTGTACATGTGGGTCCTTTTCCCATTTTTATTATCCCTTTGGGACCCAAACCCGGAAGTGGCATTCCTGGCTCAAAGGTTATGTACCTTTTTATAGCCCTTTGGGCATAGTTCCAAATTGTTCTCCAGAATGGTTGGATCAGCTCACAACTCCACCAACAATGAATTAGTGTTCCAACTGTCCCACGTTCACTCCAATATTTATTATTTTACTGTTTTGCAGTGTTAGTCAATCTGATAAGTGTGATGCGCTACCTCAGGTTGGTTTGGTTTGCATCTCTCTAATCAATAGTGGTTTAGAACATTCTTTCATATGTAGATATCTTTAATTTCTCCCAATGAAAACTACCTGTTCATATCCTTTGACCAATTTATCAATTGAGGAAGGACCTGAATTCTTGTAAATTTGACTCAGTTTTTTATATATTTTAGGAATGGGGCCTTTATCAGAGACACTGCTTATAAAAATTCTTTCCTAGTTTTCTGCTTTCCTCCTAATCTTAGCTGCTTTAGCTTGTTTGTGCAAAAACTTTCTATTTAATGTGATCAAAATGACCTATTTTGCATTTCATAATGTTCTCTATCTCTTATTTGGTTATTAATTCCTCCATTCTCCACAAACCTGACAGATAAACTCTTCCTTGTTCCTGTAATTTGTTTATGGTATCAGTCTTCCTACATAGATTGTGCACCCATTTTGACTTTATTCTGCTGTATAATGTCTGTCATTAGTCTATACCCAGTTTCTGTCATACTATTTTCTAGTTTTCCTTGCAGTTTTTGTCAAACAGTGAGTTCTTATCCCTGAAACTGTAGTCTCTGGGTTTATCAAAGAGTAGATTGCTATAATCTTGACTACTGTATCTTGTGTACCTAATCTATTCTCCTGATTTACCCCTCTGTTTCTTAACTAGTACCAAGTGGTTTTGATGATTACTTCTTTAAATTAAATTTAAGATCTGGTATGACTGGGCAACCTTCTCTATCATTTCTCTTCATATTTCCCTTGATCTTTTGTATCTTTTTTTTTCCCAGATGAATTTTGATATTATTTTTTCTAGCACTAAAAAATATTTTTGGTAGATGATTAGTATGACACTGAATAAGTAAATTAATTTAGATAGAATTGTCATTTTTATTATATTAGCTCAGCTTATCCAGGAGCAACAGATATTTTTCCAGTTACTTGGATCTGACTTTATTTGTGTGAAAAGTGTTTTGTAATTGTGATCATACAGTTCCTGGATTTGTTTTGACAGGTAGACTCCGAAATGTTTTATAATGTCTACAATAACTTCCAATGGAATTTCTCTTTCTGTCTCTTGATATTGGACTTTGTTAATATGTATAAAAATGCAGATTATTTAATTAATTTTATATCCTGCAACTTTGCTAAATTTGTTTATTATTTCAAGGAGTTTTTACGTGATTCGCTAAGTATATCATCATATCATCTCCAAGAACTGATAACTTAGTTTCTTCTTTGCCTATTCTAATTCCTTTTATTTCTTTTTCTGCTCTTATTGCTAAAGCTAAAATTTCTAATGATTTTAGTTAGATTCTACTCACCATATTTTAGTTAGATGCTACTTACCAAATGGAAAGCTCCATTTATTCCTATGCTCTTCAGTGTTTACAATAGAAAGAGATATTTTATTTTGTCAAAACCTTTTTTATTTATCTGTTGAGATAATTGTATGGTTTGTGTTAGTTTTGTTGTTGATATGATCAATTATGCTGACAGATTTACTAATATTGAACCCGCCTAGTATAAGTCCCACCTGATTAAAGTGTATTATTCTCATGATAAGTTGCTTTAATCTTTTTGGTAGTATTATATTTAAAATTTTTGCATCTATATTCACTGGGGAAATTGGTCTATAATTTTCTTTCTCTGTTTTTGCTCTTCGCAGGTTAGGTACCAATGCCATATTTGTATCATAAAAATAAATTGGTATGACTCCTTCTTCACCAATTTTCATAAATAGTCTATATAGTATTAGAAGTAACAGTTTTTTTAAGTCTTTGTTATAATTCATTAGTAAATCCACCTGGTCCTGGAGTTTTTTTGGCAGGGGAATTCATTGATGGTTTGTTCACTCTCTTTTTCTAAGATGGTCTATTTAAGTATTTTACTTCCTCTTCTGTTATCTGGGATTTATATTTTTGTAGATATTCATCCATTTCCCTAAGATTGTGAAATTTATGGGTACACAATTGGGCAAAATAATTCCTAATTATTGTTTTAATTTCCTCTTCGTTGAAGTTGAATTCAGCCTTTTCATTTTTGATATTGATAATTTGGTTTTCTTCTTTCTTTTTTTTTAAATCAAATTCACCAGAGGTTTATCACTTTTATTGTTTTTTTCATAAACTTAGCTCTTATTTTTGTTTACTAGTTCAACAGTTTTAATTACAATTTTATTAATCTCTCCTTCTGTTTTCAGTATTTCTAATTTGATATTTAATTGGGTATTTTCAATTTATTCATTTTATAGCTTTTTCAGTTGTGTGCATAATTCATTGATGTCCTCTTTCTCTGTTTTATTCATGTAAGCATTCAGAAATATAAAACTTTCCCTAAGAACCACTTTTGCTACACATCATCAGTTTTGGTATGTTGCCGTATTATTGTCATTTTCCTGAATGAAGTTATTGATGTTTTTTCTGATTTCTTCTTTTACCCGCTCATTCTTCAGGATTAGATTATTTAGATTCCAATTAATTTTTAGTTCATCTTTCCATGGCCCTTTATTACATATAAATTTTATTGAACCATGATCTGAAATGATGCATTTAATATTTTTGCTTCTTTGCACTGTTTTGTGAGGTTTTCATGCCCTAGTACATGGTTAATTTTTGTGTATGTGCCATAGACCCCTGGAAAAAAAAAAGGTATATTTCTTGTTTATTTTGAGATTAGATTTATCAAGTTCAGAGAGGGGTAGGTTGAAGTCTCCCTTTAGTATAATTTTGCTGTCTATTTCTTCCTGTACCTCCTTTAACTTCTCTTCTAAATATATATATATATATATATATATATATATATATATATATATATTTATATTTATATTTATATTTATATTTATAGTAATGATATTCCTTCATTGTCTATGGTGGCCTTTTAGCAAGATATGGGTTCCTTCCTTATCTCTTTTAATTAGATCTATTTTTACTTTTGCTTTGTCTGAGATTAAGATTGCTACATAATTGGGAACATTCATCCAATTCACATTCAGAGTTATGATGACCATCAGTGTCTTTCTCTCCATCCTATTTCCTCCCTCATTTATGTTGTTATTTCTTCCTTCTCCCTTCTCCTCCTCAAAAGAGTTTTGCTTTTGACCACCACCTTCCTCAATCTTCTCTCTCTTCTATCCATCACCTCCCTTTTCTTTCCCTTTTCCCTTACTGCTTCTTTCCTCCCTTCTAAACACCATTTCCCTTTTTCTTTCCTCTTTTCCCTCCTACTGCCTGTAGGGCAAGTTAGATTCCTATATTTATTTGAGTATGTTATTCCCTCCTTGAACCAAAACCAATGAGTGTGAAGTTCAAACAATGCTCATCTCCCTCCCTTCTTTCCCTCTGCTATAATAATTTTTGTGCCTCTTCATGTGACATAAATTATCCTTTTCTGCCTCCTCCTTTTCTCTTCTCCCATTAGAATACATTTGGACCCCTTAATTGGGGTTTTTAATCATCACATCAGTTAATTTATACCCAAACCCTCTATCTATGTATATCCCTTTTAAATGTCATAATAAGCACACAATCCTCAAGTTTAACAGGTATCATCTTCCCATATGGGGGTGTTAATTTTTTTGTCTCTTTAAATAACAAGATTTTTTTTTCCTGTTTACCTTTGTGTGTATCTCTTGAGTCTTATATTTGAAGATCAATTTTTTCATTGAGCTCTGCCCTTTTCATTAGGAAAGTCTGGAAGTCACTTATTTCACTGAATATACATTTCCTTGACTGAAACATTGTGTTCAATTTTGTTGGGTAGTTGAACCTTGGTTGTAGCCCAATCTCCTTTGCCTTACAGAATATCATATTCCAATCCCTCTGATATTTTAATGAAGAGACTGCAAGGTACTGTGGTTCTGTGATATTTGAATTGTTTCTTTCTGACCACTTGGAGTATTTTCTCCTTGACCTGACAATTCTGGAATTTGGCTACACTATTCCTTGGCATTTACAATTGTGCATGTCTTCCAGGAAATGGTTTGTGGATTCTTTTAATGACTATTTTACCTTTTGGTTTGAGGACCAGTTTTCCTTGATGATTTCTTGGAAGATACTGTGCAGGCTCTGTTTTTCATCATGGTTTTCTGGTAGACTAAGAATTCTTAGTTTATCTCTCCCAGATCTATTTTCCAAGTCAATTGTTTTACCAATGAGATATTTTACATTTTCTTCTATTTTTTCATTCTTTCTAATTTGTTTGAGTGATTCTTGATGGCTCATAGAGTCATTAGCTTCTACTTGTCCAATACTGATTTTTAATGAATTATTTTACTCAGTTAGCTTTTGTACCTCCTTTTCCATTTGGTCAATTTTTCCTTTTAAGGACTTATTTTCTCCAGTTTGGTTTTGTGCCTCCTTACATATTTGGCTGATTTTTCCTTTTTAAGGAGTTTTAGTGATTTTTTTTTCCATTTTGTCAATTGCATTTGTAAAATAATTTTTAAAATTTTTTCTTCTGCCTCTCTAATTTGGCATTTAATTTTTTTTTCTTAAGCTCTTTAAAGACGGATTTTGGAGCTTGAGAGGAGTTCCTGTTCCCTTTTGAGGTTTCAGATGTGGGTCTAGTGCCAATGCTGTCTTCTTCTGAATTTTTATTTTGATCTGCTGTCTCCACAGTAAGATTCTATAGTCTTTGCTTTTCCAATTTGCTTTTTGTCCATTATGATTGCCAATTTCCTGGCTTTTAAAGTGGATCTCTGCTTCTGGGGCACTGTGGAGTCTGTCCCACATTTCTTGTGCTGGGAGTTAGAGGCCTGGTTACTGGCTTTATGTGTTATGGCCTCTGGTTCTGTCAGTTAGAAGCTATGTAATGCAGCAGTTCACCTGGTGGTGAGCTTATAACCCTATATTGGAGGTTAGAGTAACTTAGCTCAAAAAGGAAGAAAAATAACAGAGTTTTCTGGGTAAAGATGGATTAGATTTTTCCAGAGTGCTGGAGGAGGCTGAGTGTCCTAATCAAGCTATGTTTCCTACACAAAGTGCCAATGATTTTAGCCCATCTTCTCATTAAATGTCCACCTTCTTTTCAGAGATATTCCATTTTAAAAAAGCATTCAGTATCTATGTTAGGTATCTTTGGTTAATAAGTGAAACCATTAATCATCAATTTATTGATTATTAAGGAAAATAATTAATACATTTATTAGTAATTTCTCAGAAATTTTGTCTCTGGGTTTTGTTTTGTTTTTTTTATCACATCATGATGAATTTCCAAGGAGTGCTATAAACTGAATCATATTCACCTTTTTAAAAATAGAATGCTAAATTAGAAAAGGTAGGGGGAAAACCTCCTAAAAACCTTTCTGTATCATTTTGTATCCTTAACACAGTGCCTGGCTATTTATTGTTAATTAAGTGTTACCTCTAACTAAAAAAAAAAAAAACAACAACACTACTGTGTTTCAAAACCTAACAAAGCTATATTGGCATTTTTTTGTGTCCTTCATAAACAAAGAAGCTTACTGTTAGCATGAAGACAATTCTTTCATATTTTGAAAGAATTGTTAAGACAGTAATTTTCCCAAGCACTTCTCCCAATATTAGACTACTGAGTCAGCTCTGCTAGACCCTCCAACACTTTTCTTGGATATCCACATTATGAGTATGAGATTGTTCATTTTCTCCCTTCACAATACTGCTGATTTATGACACAAATGCTGGTTTTGAAAGCATTTGCTACTAAATGGTGAGAGTTAGACTAATAATATCTCATAGTCTCTAAAATATTCAGCCCTTGAAACTTGATCAACTAGATACCCCATGAAGTAACTTCCATCCATAAGTCAATGTGTCTATATTTATATTACTTCAATATCCTAGACACTTACAAAACCCATCATATCAAGCCCATTATTCTCCTAGAAATACTACGCAGCTGTGGAGTAAGGAATTCCACAAGCAGAAAAGACCAATGTTGTTCCTAATGTGTACAAGGAATTACATGTGCTCAGCTTTGTGGATAATTCCAAGGTAAATAGGACAGAACTCATCTATTCTCAAGGAATTCACAATCCAATAGGAAAATTGAGTCACACATCCTCACTTGACATTCATGGAACCTCAATTCCATTGGGGTATACACCTCAATCAGTAATAATTAAACTCCCATTCATCAGCAATGTGTGTGAGAAGCAGCAAAAAAAAAATCTATTACACATAAACATAGTAAATAATTACAAAGGGCTATGTTATGTTACATATTACAAAAATGATAGATCACAACTAATCCCTAGAGACTAATAAAGAAATAAAGAATAGAGCACTGAAAGCGTACTAAATAGTCTTCTAAAAATAATTTGATAAATCTAACAGGTGAAATTCAAATGGAGAGGAATTATTGTATCATACAGGGCTCATTATATTGATTCCAGCAGTCATATAAGTCTAAAAAGTATAAAATAGCAGCCAGCATTATGCTATCTTGAGTGAATATCTAGGGTGTTGATGTAGTATAAAAATTTTTTTGGAGGCAGAGTGGAGATGGCAGAGTAAAGGAGAGAAAAGACAGGTACTTGCCTGAGCTCTCCCCCAAACTCCTCCAAACACCTTTAAAATGAGTCTAAAAAATTATATACCAACAGAACCCACAAAAAGATGAAATAGCATACCCACTTAGGTATTGAAATCTCTTACCAGACAGGAAAGTAAGAGGGGATAAGAAAAGAGGAGGGGTGACAGAAAAGAGGGCAGATCACGGGAGGAGGTAGTCAGAAGCAAAATACTTTTAAGGAGGAACAGAGTGAAAGGAGAGATAGAATAGAATAAATGGGGAGAGACAGGATGGAGGGAGATACAGTTGGCAATAGTTATTGTGGAAAAAAATTGAAGCAAGTTTTTCTGATAAAGGCTTCATTTCTCAATTATGTAGAGAACTGAGTAAAATTTATTTAAAAAAATAATATCCATTCCCTAATTGATTAGTTTTCAGATGAAGTAATCAAAGCTATCTTTATTCGTATTTTTTTAAAAAAAACTCTCTAACTCACTATTGATTGAAGAAATGCAAATTAAAGCAATTCTGAGGTACTGTTTCATACTTATTAGACTGGCTAACAGGGCAGAAAGGACAAATGACAAATGTTGGAAGGATGTGGGGAAAATGAGGTTTTAATGCATTGTTGATGAAGTTGTGAACTGATTCAACCATTCTCTAAAGCAATTTGGTACTATGCCCAAATGTAATGATAAGGGAATTTGAAGATCTTCCCTGCGCCTTAATAAACCTAGGGTACTTTGAAGACTTTCATTGCTTTGAAAATATACCCTGCCCCCTAATAGTCTGAGACCTTCCCTGATTTGAAAAGATACTCTGCCCCAAATAGGCTAAATGTAGTCACATGGAACCTGTGGTGGGAGGAGTTTGCTGAAGGGTGGAGCAGAGTCCAACAGAAGAAGCTTGCTTAGGGGAGTTTTGTTTTTCAGGAACACTCACACCTTGTTACTCTGTAATTAGGCAGTGGGTCAAAAGGGTTGTGATGTTCTCTAACCCTGGAGAAGGCTATATATATATATATATATACACCTCTGAGATGAGGTTTTTCTTTGATGCTCACTCATGGGAAGAGGTGTATGATTTGTCCAGATGAGACTCTGGGCAGCCATTGGGTCCCCTGATTTTGAAAACCCAAATGTTGGTGTTTCTCTCTCAGATAACTAACTGTGTGGATGAAATGGTCAGACAGCTAGAAGCCCTGTCTGTTGGTCTGCTGAACTGTGTTATTTTCTCTGTATGTATTCTTTTGTATTTGCTTGTAACTTCTGCATGTATTCTCTGAAGGACAGGGTGCTAACTTTTCCCCCTGAACTAGGTAAATGATATATGTTTGATTAAAGTAAGATTGTTAACCCTTTTTGAGTTGCTTTTCTTCAGAAAAGTAGATCAAAGAACTTGCGCTAGCTGTCATCCTGGGTTTTCTAGAACTAGAACTTTTCCAAAGAACTGTAAAACCACCTATACTCTTTGACCTAGCAATACCACTTCTAGGTCTATAACCCAAAAGAGATTTAAAAAGAAAAGAAAAGAAAAGAAAAGGACCTAATATACAAAAGTATTCATTGAAGTTCTTTTCTGGGGGTAAAGAATTAGAAGTTGAGAGAAAGCCCATCAATTGGGGAATGGTTTAACAAGTAGTGATATGTGATTATGATGGGATACTATTGAAGTAAAGGAAACGATGAGCAGGATGCTCTCAGAAAATCCTGGAAGACGTACATGAGCTTTTATGAAGTGAAATGCATGGTCTACAAAGCAACAACAATACTGTAAGATGATCAGTTGTCAATGACCCAGCTCTTCTGAGCAATACAATGATCCTAGACAACCCTGAAAGACTTATGAGGAAAAATGCTACCCATCCCCAAAGGGGGGAAAAAAAACTGATAATGGCTGAATACAGACTGAAGCATACTTCTTTTTTCTACTTTCTTCCTTTTCCTTGATTTATTTCTGTCTATGTTGTCTTTTAAGGCATGACTATTATAGATAACTTTGGTGTGACTTCACATATATAACCTATATCAAATTGCTTGACATCTCAAGGGTGAGGGGGCAGGGGAAGAAAGGAGAGAATTTAGAACTCAAAGTTATAAAAAAGGAATGTAAAACATTGCTTTTACATGTAACTGGGGAAAATAAAATACTAAATTGAATAAATAAATTAAAGATAAAAATAAACTTTAAAAAAGTTTTTAGGCTCTCCCACAAATTGTAAGGATGATAGTTGCAATCCAAACCATCACAGAATTACATTTCTGAAAGGTTGTGAAATACTTGCCTTTTTCTCTTGGTCACCTGATGTTTTCATCGTGAAGTAGAAATATTCATAATCTATTATTATTAATCATTTTTTTAGTGTTTCTGACACATGCACTCAGCATGTGGGCTGAGTAACATAAGAAGCTGACTCAGTTTCAGAAGCATTACTCTCATAATATCATCCTCTTCTTTGTCAATAATGAAAAGCAATCACACAAATAGTAACAGCCAGAATTTAGATAGGTGATTTTTTTACATTTTGTCTCTGTCACATATTATTTGACACATGAAATAATAGTCACATAATGACAATAGTAACACTATATTATTATTCTCTTTTTACAAATGATGAAACCAATATTCATGAAGACTCACCTAGGGTAACAGATTTAATGTGTGTTAGAGGAAGGAATACAATCCTGGTATCTGTTGATTTCATCCAACACTTTCCATTATGGTGTACTGACTACATGCTTGTTCTTGGGAATTCCAAGTAGCTCATCTCCTTCCCATTCTATCTTTAAGAAATATTAAGGTAAGAAATGTCAGTGTTCTAGTTTTAAATTCCTCTTTTTTATACCTTGGCAAGCCTTGACAAGTTTCCACAATGAATTAAGTCAAAGTTCAAGGAGTAACTTTCATCTGTCTCATGACAGGCTGACCAGACAAGGGCAGAAACCTTCTTAGATTTATCCAATTAAGAACTGTACATCTTTCTCCACCCTTGAATGGTTTCTTGAAAATTTCTCTTTGATTCTCATGGGTGGGTCAATCTTAAGTCAATTTTATTATAATTTTTTTTTTGCTCAAGCCAATACAAAATAACTCTAAGCTCTGTAGTCTCTGTTTACATATGTGTGTGTATGTGTGTATGTACATATGTATGTATGTATATGTTAAAATTATCAAAATAAAATTATATATATATATATATATACATGTATATATGTATATATATATATATATTTATTTATTTATTTGTTTTTAAAACCTTCAGTTCCAAATTCTCCCCCTTTTTCCCTCCCAACCTCTTCTCATTGAGAAGGGAAACAGTTTGACGTAGGCAATATATGTGTAGTCATGCAAAAAAGATCCATAATAGTCATGTTGTGAAAGAAAACAGAGACAAAAAAATAAAGAAAAATAAATATTTTTTAAAAAGTATGCTTCAATTTGTATTCAGACATCATCAGTCCTTTCTCTCAAAGAGTTTCTTATGATAGCTTTACACTTTAAGATTCTTGAAAATAATCTAGCCCACACCTTCAATTTACAGATGATGACCCTGGAATCCAGAGATGGTAAGTGAATGGTCCAAGTCTGCACAGGTTGTAAGTGACAGAGGCAAGATTTAAAGACAAATGACTGGTCTACAAAGCTAGCCTCTTTCAAATAAAAGTCAGATTCTCTTTTTTGTACTATGATGTTCTTCAAATTCTGGCTACAAAGTCTCCAGACACATTCAACATGATTCCCCTTTACACACTCAACATTTTCATCAAACAGGTTTCCTTGCTGTTTTCTATGCTCCATATTTCATTTCTTACATAGTCTGTCTTCTCAGGTCCCTGTCTTTGAATCCCTAATTTCCGTTCAAGGTCCAGAGTATTTACAGTCTGACTTTTGACTTCATCATTCAACTGAATCTGCTCTCTCTAGTTACCAATGATCTAATTATTAAATCCAATGGCCTATTATCAATCCTCATCCTTCTTGATCTCTCTGTTCTTATTTGTCACTCTCTTCTGTTTAGGTTTTTAGGTCTCTACTCTTTCCTGGTTCTTCTCCTTTTTCATGGTTTCTATTCAGTCCTCTTTGGTGAATCTTCATCCTGTTCATGCCCCTGACCTTGTGTGTTCAACAGAGCTCTGTCCTACACCTGCTTGTCTTTTTCCATTATTCAATTTCATTTGGTAGTCTTTCCAACTCTCATGGATTGAATAATCATCTCTCTGATGATGATTCTTAAGTCAGCATATTCAGTTTAACCTCCCTGCTGACTTCCAGTTTCTCATCTTCAACAGCTTATTTGACATCTAAAACTTGATGTCCTGGAGATATCTTGACTTCAATATGTTCAAAACTAAACTCATCTTTTCCCCAAAGTTGTCCCTCTTTACTAAATTTTCTATTACTGCTGAGGGTAACATTATCATCTTAGTCCCCCAAACTTTCAACCTAGATATCATCCTTGATCCCTGCCCCCAGGCCTCACCCTCTCTCACTCTTTCTCTCTAACTCTTATATACAATTTGTTGTGAAGGTCTTTTAATTTGACCATTATAACTTCTTTCATTTATATCCCCTTTTCTCTTCTGATATTGCTAGCATTTAGTCCAGACCTTCATCACCTCACACTTTGTCTTAGTCTGTTGATTACTGTACCTGTCACAAGGCTCTCTCCACTGAAGTCAATCCTCCATTTAGCCATCCAAGTGATTTTCCTGTCAAATAGATCAAATCATACCACCTTACTATTCAATGAACTTAAGTGCTATTTATCACTTCCAGGATTAAATAGTAAAATCTTCTGTTTGTTGTTCAAAGATATTTATAACTTTGCCCCTCCCCCATAAACTTTTCAGTCTGGTTATACCATACATATTCCTGCATATACTCTTCAATTCAGTGACATTGGACTCCTTGTAATTCCCTTGAATAAAACACTTTCTTCCAATTTTGGACATGTTCACTGACTATATGGCATGTCTAAAAAGCACTCAGCCCTTTACTCTGTCTTTTAGCTTCTCTTACTTCCTTTCAAGTCACAATTAACTCCCAACCTGCTATAGGAAGTGTTTCCCTATCCCTCTTAAATCTAGTTTCTTTCCTCTATTGATTACGTCATATTTATCCTAAATATAGTTTTTATTTCTAGAGCTTTTTGAATGCTATCTTCCTTCATCGGATTTTGAGCTCCTTGATTTGAGAAAATTCCTTTTTTTCGCCTTTTTATAATATCCTTAGGACCCAGTACAGTATTTGACACATAATAAGTACTTAATAAAGTTATATGGACTGTCTTATCCAGATGTTCCCCCCTCTGTTCTTGGAGTTGACTATATAATAGCAGTGTGCAACCTTCTTCCTTTGGATCTATCAAATTTATGGAGAAAATAAAACTTTCAGGATTTTGTCAAAAACAAACAAACAAAATCCTGAACTTAAATAAAGATTTGACATACAAGAACAAATGAAATGTAAGGTATATACCAAGGACTAATTACAAGGGATTCCATATGAATTGACAGTTTACTGTTTTTGTATGTAAAATTGTGTTTGGGTAGTTCATAAGAAAGTTTGGGACAGACCTGAGTATGATATAACTTCAAAAAGTAAAATCCTTTAGGAAAAGCTAAAGAAGAACAATTATTTTATACAAATTAGATGTTAGAGGGGGGTGGAGCCAAGATGGCAGCATAGCAGCAGCAACATATCGCAGCTCTCACATAGCCATCCCAAAATACCCATAAAAGAGGACTCTAAACCAATCCTAGAACTCCAAAACGCACACAAAGATACTTCCCACTAAAGTCAGCTCAGCTACGAGGAACCATATCAGCACTGTGAACTGAAACCAGCCTGGCCTAAAGCCGCGGCTGTGTCCCCCGGGGGTGGCTGGATGGGAGGAGCAGAGGAGCCTCTCTGGTGAGCAGATTAGGGGCAGCTGTGAGCAGCGTTCAGAACTAGGTCAGTGGGAATTGCAAAAGGGGAAGAAAAGCAGTCCGGCAGAAAGGCCTCCAGAGCAGAAAAGCAAAAGGCAGAGGTTTTGCACCCACCTCCATGTTGTAGCTTCCCTCCCACAGCCTGCAGACAGCAGGGGGACTAAGCATTTGTTCTGAAGCCAGTGCTCTCGTGTTGAGCGGCCTGGATCCGGATCACCGTCTTGGGCCTCGGTTTTAGAGTCTTCATTATCCAGTCAGCTGGAAGTAAGTAGGAAGGGTCCCAGAATCTTCCTGAGAGCTACAGCAGCTGGGAGGACCCCAGCGATTTGGGACACAGCTTTCTCTTCTGGAAGCAGAGCCTCACAGAGATTT
>JAQQSU010002543.1:0-14639 GCA_028627135.1 Pseudochirops cupreus
TTAATTGCTGTGATATTCTGGACTTTTTGTTCTTCCAAATGAATTTTGTCACTATTTTTTCTAGTTCTGTAAAGTAATTTTTGGGTAGATTGATTGGTATGGCACTAAATACTTAATTTAATTTAGGTAAAATTGTCATTTTTATTATATTAGCTCAACCCAGCCATGAGCAATTGATGTTTTTCCAATTAGTTAGATCTGATTTTATTTGTGTGAAAAGTGTTTTGTAGTTGTGTTCATAAAGGTACTGGGTTTGTTTTGGCAGGTAGATTCCCAAATATTTTATAATGTCTACGGTAACTTTAAATGGAGTTTCTCTTACTATCTCCTGCTGTTGGACTTCATTGGAAATGTATAGGAATGCTGAGGATTTATGTGGGTTTATTTTATATTCTGCAACTTTGCTAATTATATTTATTGTCTCAAGAAGTTTTTTACTTGATTCCCTGGGATTCTCCAAGTATATCATCATATCGTCTGCAAAGAGTGATAGCTTAGTCTCTTCTTTGCCTAATTTGACTTTGCACAGTCTTTGACCCAGTGATATCACTACTGGGTCTATATCCCCAAAGAGATCAAAGAGAATAATGACTCATATGTACAAAAATATTTCTAGTTGCTCTTTTTGTGGTGATAAAGAACTGGAAAACTGTGGGGGTGCCCATCAATGACTGAACAGTGAAGGTATATGAAGGTGATAGAATACTATTACGCTGTAAGAAATGATGAAGGGGATAGTTTCAGAGAAACCTCAGAACACTTGTATGAACTGATACAGAATGAAGTGAGCAGAACCAGGAGAATAATCTAAACAATAGTGACATTGTAAAGAAAAGCAACTCTGAAACATCTAAGAACTCTATAAATGCAATGACTAGCCATGATTCCAAGACTAATGATGAAACATGTGACTCAGCTCCTGACAAAGATGCAGAAGTGGCCACACATTTTCAGCTGGTGTAGGAACTTATTTGCTCAATTATACATATTTATAATAAGAGTTTTGTTCTTTTGCCAATTTTTCCAACTGGATCTTCAGGAGCTATGACTGTAGCACTTTTATATATGTTAATATATGTTGTTGTAGCCTCTTTACTAATATTTTATGTAAAGTTTTTGTGCACTAGTGATATTGGTCAATAGTTTTCATTCTCTGCTTTATTTCTCCCTGGTTTAGAAATCAAGTTCATATTTGTATCACAGAAAGATACAAGGAAGGACTTCTTATGGTCCTGTATTTTGCAAAAGTTTGTGTAATGTTGTGTAAATTCATTGTTCTTTGAATGCTTGATAGAACTCATTTGTAAATCTGTCTGGTCCTGGGGGGATAGGGATAGGGTAGCAAAAAGCAAGGAAAGAAGGACATAGAAAGAGAGGCATCTCAACCAGAAGAAAGGCCAGAGAGGATCAAAGATCAACAGAACAACTTGGAAAGGTTTGTTATGTATTGAAAAAAAAAGCTGCACATGATAGAGATTCACAGTTTCATCTGTGATGCTGTTCTTCTGTTGTAATATGTATGTGGAAATATCCATTTCATTGGGTGCTTGTTAAGTTTAGACTAAAAATAAGGAAATAAAATTCGTGGCTCTCAACTTTGGAGAAACAAACAAGGAAAAGAAAGAAAGAGGAAGGAAAGAAGGAAAGAAGGAAGGAAGGAAAGAAGGAAGAAAGGAAGGAAAGGAAGGAGAAAGAAGAAAGGAAGAAGAGAGGAAGGAAAGAGAGAGAAAAAGAAAGAGAAAGAAGGAAAGGGAAAAAGAGAAAGGAAGGAGAAAGAAGAAAGAAGGAAAGAAAGAAAAGGAAAGAAGGAAGAGAGGAACGAAGGAAAGAGAGAAAGAAAGAAAGAGAGAGAGAGAAAGGAAGGAAGGAAGGAAGGAAGGAAGAAAGAAAGAAAGAAAGAAAGAAAGAAAGAAAGAAAGAAAGAAAGAAAGAAAGAAGGAAAGAAAGAAAGAAGGAAGGAAAGAAAAATATCTGGTCTTCCCCAGTCCTAAGAAAGAGCAACATCTGGCCTTCTCCAGTCTTGTGGCACCTCTCCCATTTTCCACGTTCTTTCTGATGTCATGGCCAGTGGCTTGGCCATCTCATCTTCCAGTTCTTTTAGGACCAGAGAATGTAGTTCATCTGTCTGGGACAGAGGACCAGAATTCATCAAGGCAGCTATATTCTTGCCATCTCTTTATTTATCATGGGCATCAGTTCCCCACTGGCCATTTCTGCTCTGTCATTTCCTAGACAAAGGTCATTCTCCTTGGAAGAGAAAAGAGAAGCAGAATAACATTTCAGCAGCTTGGTGTTCTCACTCTTGTAATAGCTAATAAAACAACAGCCAACATTTCTAAAGCTCTTTAAGGTTTTCAAATCACTCTACATATATATGTATATATATATATGCATATATGTAAGTATATTTATTAAATTTTATTATTAATATTATATATTAATATTATATATTAAGTATATGTGTGTATGTATATGTGTGTGTGTGTGTGTGTATAGTATAAAGTCTCATTCAGTCCTCACACCGACACTGTGAAGTCGGTTCTATTATTACCTGATGAGAATTATTACCAGATCAGCTGGTCTAACCTCTGGTCCCTCCTGACTCCCTAGTCTCCACACCACCTAGCTGCCTAGCTGGTGTTATCCCACGACCCCCAAGCAAAAATCCTGTCTCTTTTTAAGGTCCCTTTTCCTCATGGTATTGCTAAAAACAAATCAAACCAAACCAAGAAGACGCCACCTTTTTGTTGTCCACCCACATCAGTTTCTTCAGACATGCCTTATTTTTCATCCCCCTTGGAACTGCTTCCATTTGTGCCTTCTGAGCACTTCCCATCCCTCCTGACCGACTTCCTCTGGAGCATTTGACTCCATAGGATCCTACCTTTCTCTCCTCAGAGCCCTTCAAAATCTGCTTTCCCAAATCTAGAGTGCATCAGACTATGCCTAGATTCCCTCTCTTTCTCTATCACGAACTCTAGGATGGAGTGGCCACCCCTCCCCCTAGCATTCCCATCATTGCTGCCCCAGCAACTGGCTCCTCCCCATTAGTGAGAATTGGATCCAGAACACATTTTCCCCCCTTGTTGGTTCCTCTACCTTTTGAAGGATGAAATCATGTCAAAGGCAAATCTGGAAGGAGGAGGAATCAATTCTGAAAAAAAAAAAAACCACCTAAGAGTCTTTATGGGCAATATGAAAACTTTACAGAGGAAAGAAAATAAGAAGAAGCTTGTTTAACTCAGGCAAAGATATTTCATAGGCAAATAGTTCTGAGGCTGGATTCCCTATGTTTCTCCATCCACAGAGCCACCACTCTAACTCACACCCTGATCACCTCTTGCTGGGACAATTACTATAGCTTTGTAACCAATCTGCATGCCTCAGCTCTCTGCCCTCCCTAATCCATCCTCCACAAAGCTACCAAATTTAAAGTCCTCTAGCACAAGAAGGATCATATCATTCCACTGTTGCATAAACGCCATTGATTTTCAATTGCTGCTGGCATCAAATATACTCTCTTCTCATTAGCCTTGAAAATCACACCTGCCCCTGTCCAGCCTTTCAAGCTTCTACTACTCCCTTGTCCAAACAAACTGGAGCTCTTACTATTGCTGACATCCAACATCTCCTCTCTCTGTGTCTTGGCAACTGGCTATGTGCCATTCCCAGAATTCTTTCCTTCCTTACCTCCATCATCAGGTTCCCTGACTTACTTCAAGATGCAGTTCAAGGACCACCTTCGACATGAAGCCTTTTCAGAGCCTTTCCACTGCTAGTATGCCCCACCAAACATTCCCTAATATTTATTTTGTATTTACATATATACATATGTATATATATGTGCACATATACATACATGTTGACTCCATAAGAAAAAAAATGTAAGCTCTTTGAGGACAGGAACTGTCTCATTTTTGTCTTTGTGATCCCATTGCCAAGCACAGTGCCTGGCACATATTAGGAATTTGACAAATGATTGTTGATGGGCGTTTTGTGTGCTGTATGTGTGTGACTCCAGATTGGTAGAGAGAATGATGAATGTAACATGACTCGTAAAAAATGGAATTGGTGGAAGAACTTTTGAAGAGACATTCTTTCTTCAAGACGGAGATAATGTATCTCTACTTCCTCTCACTAATTCTCTGAAGTCTAGATTCTGATCTCATCCTTCACCTAAAACTACTCTCTCTAATATTACCAATGATCTCTTAATTGCCAAAGCCTTTTCTCAGTCCTCATCCTTCTTGACCTCTCTGCAGCCTTTGACAGTATCAATCACCATTGCTCTCTAGTTTGTCATGACACCGATCTCTCCTTGTTGAGGGAATTAAAACAGCAAGTGGTTAATTGTGGGAACTGAGAGAACCACACTGACTCCATGTTGTGCCTAAACTCTAGAGCTAGCTCAGTTCCCTTTCTATTCAATGATGGGTCTGGTCCCATTTCTGTCATGTGAGAAAACTTTTTTCAACTGTGGGAATTGGGAGAAAATCTTACTGAATTGTTTGAACCGAGCTCACTAGACTGTTGTGGTTTCATATGTGTTGTGGCGGCATTGTCTCAAAGAAATTAGAGCCAGACCACCTCTAATCCACGTATAGGCATTATCGAGAATCGATGCCCCTCAGAAGCAGCCAGATTGTGTGGTTTAATCAGGACATGCTTGCTGTTCAGTGGGGCCCATAAGGAATTTAGAATGTTGGGGATGGGGGTAGCTTTATTAGGATTCTATCAGGACCTCCCCTACCTGTTGCTTAGAGACCCTTAACTAAGGACCTGGGTTTTGCTAATCAGAAACTCAGATCCAAAGATTGATGCAAGGAGTTTCTTCACAATTGTACATGTCAAGCAACCTATCTGAAAACTGGCCCTGTACTAATCAGTCATTGTTTCAATGTTCCTTTGGTTGATTATAGATACTTGGGAGGAGTAGGATGTCTCTTTTTCTGAATTGAGGGAATTGGATCTGTTCATTCTACCCTGCCCAACTTAGAAAGTCCCTAATCTTTCCTCTAATTAGAAATCAAATTACTTAATGTTATATCCTAGTTGATTGTTTTCTTTTAGTTAATTGTTCTTACTTGATTAATTAGGGGATTTTTCTCTTGGGGGGGAAGGAAAGCAATTGGGGTTAAGTGACTTACCCAGGGTCACATAGCTAGTAAGTGTCTGAGGCTGGATTTGAACTCAGGTCCTCCTGACTCTCCAGCCAGAGCTCTATCCACCTCCTAGCTCCCTAGATTAATTGTTTTTAATGCATAAAAATCTGTCTCTATATATATTCAGGGTCTACTGCCAAAGCTGAAGAAAGGGTCTGCTCCTAATTTGTTGGACAATTGACATGCATTGCCACTACATGTTTCTCCTACCTCTCTGGCCACTTACTCCTTTTCAGTTTCTTTTGCTGAGTCTTCATCCAGATCATACCTACTGACTAGATATCCCACAACATTCTGTCCTGGGCCCTCTTCTCTTCTCCCTCTGTACTATTTTGCCAGATGAACTCATCAGCTTCCATGGATCCAGTCATTACCTCTATGCAGATGATTCTCAGATCTACTTATCAAGCTCTAACCTCTCTCTTGAGCACCATTCTCTCATCTCCAGTATGGACATCTCAAACTGGATATATACTCCAAAACAACCCATTATCTTGTCCCCAAAACTAACTTCCTTATTATTTCAGTGAGGTAGGTGTTATTATTACTCCTATTTTTCAGATGATAAAACTGAGTCTGAGAAAGGTTTATCAACGTGAACTCAAGTTTTGCTGACTCCAAATCCAACACTTTGATCATTGGGCCAACTAGCTAACCAAGGCATGTTACTATAGAACGACAACATCTAGGAAAAATATGTAATGTTGTAGAAAGTGTCAAGTGATTCTGTATGTATGCAAAGGCTGATAACACAAAATCTGAAAATCTTGTACATGTTTGGTTGAAGTCAAGAAAATCCAACTTCCGCAAACCCTAAAAGTTCCTTTAAAAAACCTTAAAAGCAGTGGCTAGGTGGCACAGTGAATAGAGCACCAGTCCTGGAGTCAGGAGGACCTGAGTTCAAATGTCAACTCAGACACTTAACACAAAACTAGTCATGTGACCTTGGACAAGTCACTTAACCCCAATTGCCCTGTCCTCCTCTCTCCAAAAAAGAAAAAAACCACCTTAAAAGTGAGAACTAGAAAAGAAAAGCAGGAAGCTTGTAATGGTGACACAGACTCTTTCTGTAGGCAGGAGAAGGGAGTCCAAGGACCAGAAACCTCCACTTGGAAATACAAGGGAAACTATAACTATCACTGTGATTGGTTTGTGGTTTCTGTGACCTCTTGTATGATGTACACAAAGATATATTCGCTGCTTAGAATTTTGTAACTGCAAGTGCCCTCCTCCCTGTGAAGGATGCAGCAAATGAATCCATCTCGCTTCCCAGAGAACATACACCTGCAGACACCCATTCATACACAGCCATAGTCATAACCGAGGCCATAGCCCCCACGTCACCATCTTTGTGTACTGGATGTTTATTCCCCCTTCTCTGTAGAATCTGAGTGAGCATTCCTATGTAGAAGAATCCCAAGGGGAAAAGACTCCAATCACCTCCTCCTCTGGTCCTCACTCCAGGGAGGAGCCCAACATCCTCCTCTTAGCAATGATCAGTGACTTGGAGGCAGAACTCCCTGGGAAGACCTATGCCCATATCATTGCCATATCCCAGATAAAATGGGTCCATGATTTAGACAAATGGGTACATGCCTTAGACATAAAGAGTGATACTAATATCCTAGATAAATAGGTGATTTTGTTTGCTTTGGGATTTCTTTTTCCTTAACCCCTTAAACCAACTGAAAAGGTTTTTACCATCTCCCCAATTCTAACTTCTTAGGTAAGTAAGGGTCCATCGGGGCCCAAATAGTTCCACTGCATCTGGGACCACAGATGAGATCCTCCACATCCCCTTATAAACTGACCTTGAACCTAATCCTAAGTGCCTTATCCCCCTCAACTAATTACTGAGCTCAAAGATCTCAAAGTGTAAATCTGGAAGCCAAGGTAACAGAGAACACCTTCCTCCCTTCAGATCACCATCCTGGATTGTAGGAAAAAGCATCGCTGACACAGCAGCAGAGAGGAGACTTTTCCTGTACAAAAAGGGAAAGCTGGGAAGCCATGTTGGAAAGGTGCCACCTCCCCCCCCCATCTGGATACATATTTGGAGGTCCGGAGCACCCCTCCTATCTTTCAGTCCCCCTGGGGCCTTGATCAGATACCCAGAATGTCTTTTAATAAATCTCTTTTGGGCATGGAAATATTGTGCGTGGACATTCCCTTCTTCCTTTCTCCATTTCAAATGATCACTCCTTTAGAGAGGCTTTTGTTAGTGAATGTAAGAAATGAAATGTGTAGACAGGGGTGGGGAACTGAATTTTAGTCAAAGGACTGCACTCGAGGACCTAGAGGGCCATATGTGGCCTTGAGACCGCAGGTTCCCCGCCCCTGGTGCAGGAGAAAGTTTTAAGTTTTCTCACCTTAAAACTCTTCCAATCCATTGGGAGCCCTCATTGGAACTGTTGAAGTGAGTGGTCATAATTCAATAGAAAAATATGAGTCCAGTCCTCTCTTTGAAAGGCAGCATGGTATAGTGGAAAGGAACTAGATTTTGTAGTGAGGTCCTGGGTTCTAATCATGACTCTCTTATTTACTATCTGTGTGACCTTGGGCAAATCAGCTTCTCTGGGCCTCAGTTTCCTCATCTGCAAAATGAGTACTAGGTGGCCTCTGAGGTTTTTTTCTAGTTCTAGATCTATGAGCCTATAAAAGCACAGTAGGCCTTACCATGTTGTTTATGCCCTACAACTCACCAGGGATTGAGAAAGGAACATAATGTGAAAGGAAACAGTCCCAAAGGCTGACCCAGAGTAATAGATGTGACTCTTGGGGGAAAGCTGCTATGGATTAGCCTCAGTGTTCAGAGAATTCTACTGGGGAAGGGGGGAGGCGGAGGGAGGGTGCAGACCCTGGAGTCTGGGAGGACTCAGACACTTCCTAGCTTTGAAACTCTGAGCAAGTCACTTCACCCTGTCTGGCACAGTTTCCTCTAGTAAAGTGGGGCTAGTAACAGCACCTACTTCCCAGGCATGTTGTCAGGATTGAATGAGATAATAATTGTAAAGTACCCAGATTAATGCCTAGTACATGGTAGGTACTTAAAAGATGTTTAATTCCTCCTTCCTTTTCCTCAAGGAACTGGAAGGGAAATGAGGGCATGTGCCATACAAACACATACATAGTTAAGATAATGAAAGTCAAATATTGTTGCTGAGAAAAAGGCTGGGTTGCCTTGTCTTTGTCAAGTAGGTGTCAATGAAGCTTTTCCTACCTCCAGATTGTGTCCTCTGTGCCTCTCACCCAGTTCTGGTCTCTCTGTCCCATTAGCTGTTGGTCTTGTGCAATCTAAAATGTCATCGATGAAGATTGTGTAAAGAAAGGACAATAAAGTCTCATTGGGTGCTGAGCCAGCAGTAGGGGAAGGTGTGGTCATTCCTGACCCTGACTCAACGGGCAGGAGGAAGGCTTGGTGACTGACAGTCACGGACCAGGCTGGTGGTGAGGGCATTTCCTGCTACTCCAAAAAAAAAAATGGCTTTAGTAATGGCTTTGGCGAAGAGGAGCCCTCCTTGAGGCTGGTCACTGTGGACGACAGCCTGGTCAAGGACAGGAAACATCCTTCTGGGGCCAGCAAATTCAGAATCATTCAATTTGGAGACCACCGACAGTGGGATGCTGGTAAATACTTAACCAGCTCGCTGTGCCAACCATACTCTTTCAAGTTTAATTTGCATTAACATCCCCTCCTCCCCCATTTTCTTAAGTCTAGTCAATCAAAAAAACAATAAATCAAGCCCGGATTTGTAGCATTTGCCGATTTCCAAGATGTAACTGCTCACACTGAAAATTTAACTATGGGCTCCTGAGGGCCTTTTTGAAGCGGCTCCTGTACGCTCCTGATCGTAAATTTGACACAACTTTGGCATTACCTAATGTAACCTAGGCATATCTGAGCATGCCCAGTTCGCCTAACATGGAGGTTTCCTTGAGAAGCTTGTTGAGCATGCTCCGTTTTCCTCACGTAGAATTCGTTGCGTCCCACATCACGTGGTGGGGGTTCGCCTCTTTGATTGGCTGCCTTCGGATCCCAACCAGTTCTCCCTCTTTTTATTGGTCTCCTTCCGCCTCCTCCCTTCCGCGTCTCCGCGCGGGGGGGGGGGGGGGGGGGTGGTATCCCATTTCACCCACGGCGCTGTGAGAGCAGCGGGCTTCCTTCTCTTGTTACTTGCTTTCTCTTTTGCTCTGACCCCCAGAAACGGGCCTGGGGGTGGCCTTTTCTGTTCGGTGCTGTTTGTCTTCCTCACCTTGAGGTGCCCGAGATGATCCCCACAGGACCCGGAGTTCAAACCCTGGCGACGTTGGGGCTAGGACTGCCGGAGGTTGAGGGGGGGCGGTGCTGGTGCAGCCGGCCTGCTCAGCATGGCATCCCCGAGAAGCCAGGGCGCCTGGCACCCGACCCCGAGCAGGCTTTGGCCTTGGAACGGAGTCTGTGCTCTATAATAACAGAGCTAAGCTGGGAACCAGATTCCCTCCCCTCCCCCCCAAGACTAAGCTGGTGCAGAAGGGGAGGGGGCTGGTGTCTCACGTGGGGGGGGAGAGGAGGGGAGGGAGTATGTTTGTATATTTGTGATCATGTCTTTGAGGCAAATATCCCTTTGCAAAAGTTAAGCTGATTGTTAGTGGCTAAATAGAACTGGCAGGGGCCCCAACCCCTACACTTGGGTGAACACAAGGAGGTGGGGCTTGAGCCGTTTGCAGGGAACCTGGATAACTCCAATATCCCTTTAGGGTAATGGCGACCTCTAGGAGGGATATGGTAAAATCTAACATGCTTGGCATTTTTTTGGGTGGGGAGAGAGGAACCTCGTGGAGTCTGAACTAGACATAGAAAAACTTTCCCTCAAGCTAGCAAATCTTAAGTCCTTCAGAGCAGGGACTGTTTCATTTTTTTTTTTTGCCTTTATGTTCCAAGCACCCAGCACGGACCTGATACATAATGTGGTAGACACTTAAAGACTGCTAGATGATTATAGGGACTCGAGGTATCATTTCTGAAGAAAGGACATCTGGGGGGCGGGGGAACTATCTAGTAAGGAAAAAAAGACGATACAGAGGCCAACTCCTCCATTCTGCCTTCAGCTCTCAATATAGCCAGCATTGAAAGTACAGAGTAAATAAGGCTAGAATAAGAATATTCTCCACACGTAGCTTTTAATGGGAGCAAACTGAATAGTTGAGTAGTGAGCCAAATGTTAGGATCTCCAAAGTCATGTTTTCTGCTGAATTGCAGACTTCTTGTCCAACTAGAATCAATTTTTTAAAATTACTCTTTTTAAACAAATACAAAAAAATTTCCATGTACACAGCAGAACATAACAGAGAATTCAATATAAAACAAATTTCCTTTTCACAAAAACTTATTAAATCCTATGCGTTTTCAAAGCGACCTAGCTTTTGTATGCTTCCTTCTAGGTTTTCTTTTGTTCTCTGATGTACACTTTTATTTTTTTCTTCCTCCTCCTTGGGGAAGGCTGCAATTATATGTGTGTGTATACACATGTATAGATATATGCATATATATGATCATTTAAGATTATTTGAACCCCAATAAGTGCCAAAGCATGAACTAATCAACCAGACATGCTTTGTTTTGCTCTAAAAATGCCCTTTCCTGTGTCAGCAACTTTAAGACCAGATAAGTCTGACCAGGTGCATTCTTCCTGTTTGTAACCACTGAAGGACAGCATGCCTATGACTAGATGTTGCCATGAATAGTGGGACTTCTCTTATCTTGGTATCCTATGGACATATGCTATATAGGGGAAACATATCCTGGGATCATAATTTCACTTGACACTACCAACTGTCTTGTCTTACTGTATTTACAACTTATTTCAACTAGGAAACTTCATTTTTGTCATGGTATAGTTAAACACATGGAGACCATAAACCTGAGGGACACAAACATCCTGAATTGGGATTGTCCTAGAACATATAAAAAGGCTTGTCATTCTTTTATCAGGCAGTCAGAATTTATGTTCTGGCTCCATACATGCATGTATTCTGCTAGCTTTAAGGAAATAATATGAATTTATATGTCACCTAGCCTATTTGCCCCTTTTAACTAAACTTTCAGGATGAAAATAAGTACACACACACACACAAACATATATACACATATCCATACATACCCATAAACATACACATATATACACATACATAAGTAAAACCACACTATGCATATTTCTTCTTGTCAATTCTTTCTCTTCCATCATTGGTCCAAGTCTTTTATTGTTTTCCTAAATCAACCAGCTCATCATTTCTTACATCTCAGCAGTATTCCATCACAATCATATACAACAGCTTATTTAGCCATTCCCCAATTGAAGGACATCGGTCATTTTAGCCAACCAGAATCAGTTGACATTTATCAAGCCTTTACTATGTTCCAGGCATGATACTAAGTACTAGGGATACAAAGAGAGGCAAACACAGTCCTTGCCCTCAAGGAGCTTACCGGGAAGGAGAAAATGTGCACATCCAGTTGTAGGTGACCTTAGAAAGGAAGCGACTCTTTTCTAGCCCTCTCTGGATCAGACAGGCTACTACTCCCCTTAGGAAGGATGAATGGCAGCTTCTCAGACTGTAAGAACCAAGGATTAAGAACAGGCCATTGGATTTCAAAATTCAGAGTTCACTAGTGACTTTGGACATTCACTTTCAGTTGACTGATTGGGTGCTAAGCTAGGAAGTGAAAAGAGAAGTAGAGACACTGACTATAGACGCTTTCTCAAGAAATGTGGCTGAGAAAAGGATGTTGCTACTTCTCCCTCTCAGCCACGTTTCTAAGATCCTTTTATTATACCATTCCAAAGCGTAACTAGCTTGAGTAAAGGAAAAGACAACTCACCTAAGAATTTCCCCCCCAGCAGTATAGTGGGGAATGTGGTAGACCTGGAGTCAGAAAGCCCCAGGTTCAAATCTGACCCATGACAGTAGCTGTGGGACCCTCCGCAAATCCTTTCCCCTCTCTGAGCTTCAGTTTCCTCCTCTGTAAAATGAGGGAGTCGGGCCAGATGGTCTCTGAAGCCCCTTCCAACTCTAGATTTAGGGACCTATGTGTGACTTTGAACAAATCCTTTCCCCTCCCTGGGCCTCGGCTTCCTCTTCTGTAATAAGGGGGTTGGGCTGATGCAGTTTGGGGATCTAGGAACTCTAAATTTTAAGGGTACAGGGTGAGTCTCCCTAGAAAGAATTCAAGCACTCAAGCCTTCCAGTCAAAATAGTGAAATTTATTGTAAGGCCAATAGAGCAGGCTAGATTTGGAGTGAATCTGTGCCTTAATAGGGATAAAATGGATACTTATGTACAAGAAAAGACACTGAGAAGATCTGATTGGGATTAAGGAGTGGTAAACAGCCTGGTGTGGCTCAGGTGTAACACTGAAAGGAATTAAGTGGTCTAGGGTGGATTGGAGAGCCACAGTGAAAGGTCTATTTAAAGGACTATTGTGTATCTAGGTGGGCTGGGATAGGCCAGATGCCTCAGGAGAGACACCAGGGACTGGGTTGTGTGGGAAAATTCAGGGACTGAGGGGCTGCTAGGTGGCACAGTGAATAGAGCCCTGGCCCTGGAGTCAGAAGGACCTGAGTTCAAATCAGACCTCAGACACTTAACACAAAACAAACTAGCCATGTGACCTTGAGCAAGTCACTTAACCCC
This sequence comes from Pseudochirops cupreus, assembly GCA_028627135.1. Classification (NCBI taxonomy): domain Eukaryota; kingdom Metazoa; phylum Chordata; class Mammalia; order Diprotodontia; family Pseudocheiridae; genus Pseudochirops; species Pseudochirops cupreus. Next base: position 12,834 of record JAQQSU010002543.1, read on the forward strand.
AATTGCCCTGCCTTCCCCATCCAAAAAGCAAAAAAAAAAAAAAAAGAAAGAAAGAAAGCAAGAAAGAAAATTCAGGGACTGGTTGCTGAAATGTATGGGGAAATTCAGGGTCCAGGTCCCATCACCCCAGCTGGCTTTTGAGGTCCCTTCTGACCTCACCCTCAGTTTCTTCCTCTATAGTTGGACTCAGTAGAATGCTATTATCTTTAGAAGGTAAGCAACAATACCTGTTTATTGAGTGTCTAATGCATACTGGAGATAGTACAATACAAGGAGAAGAGTACTATATTTGCAATCAAAGAACCTAGGCTCTGATCCCAGTTCTACTACTTATTAGCAGTGTGACCTTGGACAAGCCGCTCCGCTTGATTTATAAAATGAGGGGGGTTGGACTAGAGTTAACTTCTTAGGTTCCTTCCAGCTCTAGATCTCTGATCCTATGTTTCAAAGAGCCAGGGTCTGAGTCAAAGTAAACAGATGGCCAACCAAAGTAGCAAAGCATACACTGAGTATCAAATGGTCAGTATAGACAATAAATGGAGTTCATAGGAAGGAGAGATGACTCGGGGGCAGACATTGTCCATTGGAAAAAATCAAAGCCAGAAGAGATCTGAGAGACCATCTAGCCAACCCCCCTCATTTTAAAGATGGAGAACCTGAGACAGAATGAAAATGACTTGCCCCAAAGTCACATAGGCAGGTAATAAACTCTCTGAACCAGAATAACAAGCCAAGTCCTCTAACTCTATTGCCGCAAAAAGGAACCGAAACTTGAGCAAAGTCCTTGAAGGAATAAGAGAAAATGTGCAGAACAGAGAAGAAGAAGAGCAAAAGGCAGGAAGGCATATGTATCTACATCCTGGTTGATGGGACAAGCGAGTCATCTGAAATGTTTGTATTATTTGAATGAGCTACAACCAGTGACCATATTTTACATCATTATAACTTCAAATAGTGTGGATTTGAATATATGCCACAACTTGAGGGGAGTCATTGTTCACATTCATTGGATTCCTTCTAGGGCAGTAATAAATAATCAATAAAAAACAGTCGATAAACATTTATCTAGTGCCTATGTGTCAGGCACTGAAGCATATCTGTTGAATGGTTTGAAGCAGAGTTTGGGAAGGAAAGTAATGGAATACACGAATGGATAGTGGGCACCAGATTGGGGAGGACCTCGAAGACCAGGTTAACGAGTCAAGATTTTATTGTGCCATTTAACATTTTGGATCAGGGTTTGTCAGTATAAAGAAATGTTTTAGACCATTCCTCAATGGCTAAATGGCCAATGGCTATGAATAAGCACTGCCTAACCCCCCAAATTTTAAACTACTGTTAAACATGCTGTAATGCCAAGCAAAGGCAACTTCCAAGGTTCAAATTACCAGCATGGCAAACCCTATTTATTCAGTGACAGATTAAGGCAAACATTCACAGAACAGAGAAAATCAAAATACAGTGAAAAACATTTATTTAGGGAGCCAAGATGGCGGCGTAGCAGCAGCAACATATCGCAGCTCTCACATAGCCACCCCAAAATACCCATAAAACAGGACTCTAAACCAATCCTAGAACTCCAAAACGCACACAAAGATACTTCCCACTAAAGTCAGCTTGGCTATGAGGAACCATATCAGCACTGCGAACCGAAACCAGCCTGCCCTGAAGCCGCGGCTGTGCCCCGGGGGTGACTGGACGGGAGGAGCGGAGGAGCCTCTTAGGTGAGCGGATTAGCAGCAGCTGCGAGTGGGAATTGCAAAAGGGGGAGATAAGCAGTCCGGCGAAAGGCCTCCAGAGCGGAAA
>JAQQSU010002544.1:0-14639 GCA_028627135.1 Pseudochirops cupreus
CTACCCAGCAAAATTGAGTATAATGTTCCAGGGGAAAATATGGTCATTCAGTGAGGTGGAGGACTTTCAAAATTCTTGCTGAAAAAACCAGAACTGAAAAGAAAATTTGACACTTAAATACAAGAAGCATGAGAAGGTAAACATGGAAAAGAAATCATAAGGAACTTATCAATGTTGAACTATTTACATGCCAACATGGAAAAATGATAATTGTAACTTATGAAACTTTTCTCAGTATGAGGATAGGTGAAGGGAATACAAATGTATATATACATATACATACACATGTCTATGTAGGAGGGTTTATATATGCGTATGAACACATATCTGAGGATGTGTATATATGTGTACATACAGGGTACAGGATCAATTGAATAGAAAGGAACAATACTTTAAAAGGTAAAATTCTGAGGTGGGAGAGGATTAGAATGAGAGGAGACAGGGAGAGACAGAATGGGGTTAATCATTTCACAGAAGAGGCTAGGGATTATTGTTACAATGGAGGGGGAGAACAGGAAGGCAAAAGAGAGTCAACCTTACTCTCATTGAATTTGGCTTAGGGAAGAAATGACATAAACTCTAAACTGGGTATCTTGCCACACAGGAGAGTAGGGGGTATGGGGATGAGAGGTGGGATGATGGAGGAGAGGGCAGGGTGGGGGGAAGGGTCGCTGGAAGTACACATGTCTGTAGGGGGACAGGGATAGGGTAGAGAATAGAACAAGCGGGGGGAGCGGGATAGGAAGGAGGGACATATAATCAGTCTCTCACAATACGTCCCCTGTGGAGAGGTTCTGCATAATTACACATGTACAGCCTGTATTGAATTGCTTCTCCTTCCAGTAGGGGTGGGTAATGAGGGAGGAAGGGAAAGAATCTAGATTTAAAGTCCTATAATCAAATGTTAAAAATATATACGTATGTATATATTATTGTTATCATTATTAACTACATCCAACTGGGAATTAAGATATACAGGCACTGGGGTAGGGAGACCCATCCTGCCCTACTGGTAAGTCAGAGGGGCGAGAGGGCAGGACATAGGAGAGAGCAGATTGGGGGAGGGGCTATACAGTGGGATCACTGTTTTGGGGTGGTAGGTAGGGGAAAGATGGGGAGAAAATTAGTAATTTAAAATCTCATGGAAATGAGTGATGTAAACAAGAAAATAAATAAATTAATTTAAAATTTAAAAAAAGAAAAAAGTTAAAAATTGTTGTTTACCTGTAACTAGTGAAAAATTAAATACTAAATAAATACCCAAAAACTTTAAATTAAAAAAAAAGAATCTCATGAGCTGAGCCACAGTTAATTCCAGGTCTTGTTTTTGGCTACAAAGTATATAATCAATCAGATTTCTATGTTCGCCATCTGATAATACTCACTTGTAGAGTCACCTTTTGTGTGGGATTGTTGAAAAAGTGTCAGTTGTGACCAATGCGTTACTGTGACAAAACTCGATTAGATTGCTCTTATTTCATTTTGTACTCGCCTGTTATTCTGAATATCTTTTTTTTCCCCTCTTTTTTTTGGAGGGGGCAATTGGAGTTAAATGACTTGCCCAAGATCACACATCTAGTAAGTGTCAAGTGTCTGAGGTCAGATTTGAACTCAGGTTCTCCTAACTCCAGGGCTGGTGCTCTATTCACTGCGCCACCTACCTACCCCCTATTTGATTTCTTTCTTTAGCATTCCAATCCCCTAGGATCAATGTAACATCTTTTTTCGGAGTTACTGCTAAATGTTGTAGGTCTTCACAAAATGGATCAATTTTGGCCTCTTTAGCATCAGTGGTTGGAGGACAAATGTGTGTAACTCTGATGTTGAACAGTTTGCCTTGGATATGAACAGATATCATTTGGTCATTTTTTTGGATTCTACCCTCGTACTACTTTTCTAACCCTTTAATAGACTATGAGGTTTTTCCCATTACTAATACTGGAGATACTGATGTTTAGCCTTTGTGTCTCCTCTTTGATCATATCCAGCTTACCTGGGTTCATAGATTTTATTCATATTCCAGGTTCCTATGCAATATCAATATTAGAGCATCAGACGTTCTTTTCATCACTAGACACATCTGCAGCTAAGCTTTCTTTTGGCTTTGCCCCAGCTGTTTTAATGAGGTAAAGCAGAGTTGGGCTCCTTCCTGATGGAGGGAGTCACCAAAGAAGTGAGGAGGGTCTTAGGACATAAGTTTTTTTTTGTTTTTCTGGGTAGAAAAGTGGTAAGTGAGAAGATGGAGGATTCTGGAGAGTCCCAGTGATCTAGAACAATTTTTCACATGATTCATAATAGTCTGCCATTCTTTTGATAACTGTTTGATCCTTTGATCACTTTTCATCATATTCTTCCTTGTCCTCCTCCTCATCACTACAAACATTTATACAGTGCTTTCAATTCTGCAATGTACTTCAGATATATTTCCTCAATTTATCTTCATAACAATCCTCTAAGGTAGGGTCTAGTGTTATTCCCATTTTACAGATGAGGAAATTGAGGCTAAAACTTTTGTAGTTAAAGTGACTTGCATAGGGTTTCACAGCTAGTTATAATTTGATTCAAGATTCAAACACCAGTTTTCTTGACTTCAAGTCCAATACTTTATCCACTATATAACCTAGCTTAATCATATATTTGTGAAAATTATCTCTATATATCTTGCATATCAGATCCATATCAAGGATATTTGGTGTAAAGATATCTTCTCAATTTACTGTTTCTCATCTGATCTTAGTTCTGTTGATTCTCTTACTGCAAAAGCTCTTCAATTTCATATAATAAAAGTTAGCTTTTTTATTTCTTGTAATGACCTCTATTCCCTGTTTTGCTTAGGAATTTTCTCCTTAGCTACGGATGCTAAAGGTACCAAATCTAGTTGTTTTCTATACATTTTTAAAAATATTTTTTAAACTCAGGTCACATTTATTCTAAACTCATATTTATATGTAGGATAAGATACTGGTCTAAACCTAATTTCTGCCAAACTTTTTTCTGGTTTTCCCCATAGTCCTTTGTGTAAATTTTCCCCAAGGATTTATTATCTCTATGATTATTCGTGCTTACATTGCTTTGATGACAATTTTATTGTCATCATATTTATTTCTCATCGGTTCACTCTCCCCAACCCGATTCTCATTTACTTACAATATCTCAAACCCTTAAATTTGCTTAAATCGTTTATTTCTCTTCTTTTTTATTTATTTATAACTGAAGGCACCTTAGAGACCATCTAAACTAACCTCTTCATTTTATAGATGAGAAAGTTTTGGAACAGAATGATTAAATGGCTAGCTCAAGACCACATAGTATCTGAGGTGGTATTGGAACTCAAATCTTCCTGACACCAAGCCCAGGACCTTGTTTACTCTTCATCTGTCCTACCCCCCCCCCCCCCACACACACACTTTTACCCTTTTACCTTCCCCATACAGTTAAGTGACTAATTCAAATCCTTCTCTCACCTCTTCCACTCTAATCTCTTATTTTTCGTAACTTTCTTTTACTGTACTTATTTTTTTCTTCTCTTCTATTCTCTAATTTCTTGTAACTTACAAAGAGTAATCCTATCTTAATCAAATCACCTTTCTTTCATATTTCAGGGTCTTTTTCTGGGTGTCTGAACTTCTTTCTTGTGGGAAGAGGTATTGAAATGGTTAAATTTGACCATTATCTATACTGGAGTTCGAAGTGCCCTTTGTTCTTCCTAATGGCAATCTATAGGGGTTTTTGGTCAATATTTCATTGCCTATATCATATATAATAATTGCTTCTTCCCTTCTTCATCCCCTTCCCTTGTATTCAGAAGTTCTAGACATTTTCTTATATTATTTTCACCTTATTTTAAATTTGTAATGTTCTTCTGAGAGAACTATGATTCTTCCAATTGGTTTCTGTGGCCCTTTATTACATATAATTTTTATTGCATCATGGTCTGAAAAGGATGCATTTAGTATTTCCGCCTTTCTGCACTGGATTATGAGGTTTGTATACCCTAGTACATGGTCCATTTTTGTGTATATGCCATGTACCTTTTTATCTCCATTCAATTTTCTCTAGAGGTATATCATATCTGCCTTCTCTAAAATTCTATTCATTTCCTTAACTTCTTTCTTGTTTATTTTGAGGTAGATTTATCAAGTTCAGAAAGGGGGAGATTGAGGTTCCCCACTAGTATAGTTTTGCTACCTATTTCTTCCTCTAATTCCCTTAACTTCTCCTCTAGGAATTTGGATGCTATACCGCTTGGTGCATATATGTTAAGTAATAATATTGCTTCATTCTCGATGATGCCTTTTAGCAGGATGTGGTTTCCTCCCTTATCTCTTTTAATTAGATCTATTTTTTGCTTTCACTTTATCTGAGATAAGGATTTCTACTCCTTTTTTTTTACTTCAGCTGAAGCATAACATTTTCTACTCCAGCCTTTTACCTTTACCCTGTGCGTATCCCCCTATTCCAGATATGTTTCTTGTAGGCAGCATATTATAGGATTGTGGTTTTTAATCCATTCTACCATCCACCTCCATTTTATTGGAGAGTTCATCCAACTGACATTCACAGTTATGATTACTATCTGTGTCTTTCCCTCTATCCTATGCCATCCCGTTTATGCTTTTATTTCTCCCTTCTCCCTTCCCCTCCTTAAGAGTTTTCCTTTTGACCACCCCCTCCCTCAGTATTCTCTCCCTATCAACCCCCCTCCTTTTCCTTACCCTTCCCACTTACTACTTCTTCCCTCACTTCTAACCATGGCCCCGCCTTCAGTAATCTTCAGGATTGGAGACTGGTTTCTTATCTTTTCCCCCAGGCTGGAAGCAGCTGGCTCTGTCATTTGTACATTTTCAGGTTACCCAATTTATTCAGCTCTCCTCCTATTCTTCACGTGAGTGGATAGAGTCAGTCTCTGCTCAGTAGGGGTTCCTACGGTAAGGCTGACTGGCACAGTCCTAAAACTTATCTTCTGCTTACATCAGGGAATGAAGGAAATGGGAAAGAAGACCCTAAGTATTAAAGGTTTTGTTTTTTTTTAATGTTAATTCATGAGATTCCTACCTTACCCTGGTCTTTAGTTTTTTATCTCAAGGATTTAGATCTGAGCATTCTGCATTTGGCACCAAATGACTTTATTTGGAGGTTACATTGTTGAAGTATTACCAGAGATCTATCAGATCTGCCACTTTGCTGTTCATAAGAACCAGAAATAGGAAATAATCACTACTTTTTAAAATTTTTTAGACATGTCTAGAACTTAATTATTTAAAGGAAAAGCACTCCTTTATTTCCATATCAAATGAAAAACTATTTCCTAGTGTATTCTAAAAAGTATTAAAGTGTATATTTATAAGTTTTTTGTTTAAATCCTGAATTTCAATGGGTACACATTTAAGGTTCTAGATTAAATTTTTGAAATGAAAACTGGGTATATTTCTGTAATTTTACCTTGATATTCTATCTCAGAGATTCCGGGCCAACATAATATAACATATTAGAAATGAAGTTAGTTTTCTTGTGGAATTAATTTCTCTTTTAATAGCATTTTTGGATTTTGCATATGTATAAAAATGGTAATATATTCCCATTTTACAGATGAGGAAATTGAGGCTAGAACAGGCTTAAAGGATTTTTTAAAAAATTATCATAGAAAGGAAAGGATACCACAAAAAACTAGTACTATAAAATGCCTATATAGATGAGGGAAATAAGTTGCGTCAATGATCTAACTAAATCCATAGATGAACTAAAATAGGAGGGGAAAAAAGGAGATATGATGGTACATGATCCAGGTATTAAAGAGTAGAAAGGAAGAACAGTAGATAAAATTGATGAACTTTACGTAATATATTATTGTTTTGAGGTATTTTTTAATGTACAGCTGGTGACTGGTATATATCACCATTTTTATACATATGCAAAATCCAAAAATGCTATTAAAAGAGAAGTTAATTCCACAAGAAAACTAATTTCTTTTCTAATATGCAGTTGTGGTATAGAAGAAAAAACAGTGGATTCAGAATCAAATCAACACTAGATTGTAGTCATCTATGTAACTTTGGGCAAGCTTCCCTGGGCCTCAGTCTCCAAATCTGTAAAATGAGGGAACTGGATCGAATGGCCACTAAGATCCCCACAGCCTCTAAATGCTGTGATATGGGTTTGATTATTGGTTCTTCATTCTCTATAAAATGGGTTAGGGTCAGGGGTGGGACCAGACATGATGATCTTTATGGTCCCTTCTTGTCCTATAGTTCCTTCCTAGGTCTATAACTCTATGACTTTATAACCAAACAACCTAAACAACTCATGAATTTAATTGGATGTGGTTAAAACTGCTATTATACTGTGTAACATAATCTTTGTTTTGTCTAACAGTTCATCAAACCCATTCAATAAATATGATTTTTGGTGTTCATCTCATTTATAAAGTAGTAGCACTTATCAAAAGTTTGAGCATATATAGGATCATATTTGTCACTGTATAGTTGTTATAAATAAAAACTAGGGAAAAAAACATGTCCTATTCATAACTTGTTTTTCCCCAGAATTTTGCCACCTCATACTGTCTATAAAAATTCATATTTTTATAGTGATGACTTTATAAGATATTTCTTCAAAACAACCCTGTGAATTAGGTAGAAGTACTGGTGTATACCCAGTTAACTGATAGGAGATCTATGCTGACTCAAATTCACACAGATATTGGGCAAAAGAATCAATATTCTAGGCTAGTGGGGGGGGTTCCACTATACCACATTACCTCTATAATTCAGAGTATTTTTAGATGTGATATAAGAATCCTTTTCAATAAAACCAGTAATTGCTTTTGAATATGTCTGTATATAATAGTGCAGCTGTACATCCTTTCCTACTGGGAATCAAAGTGTAGTAAAAGTGTTATTCTAGGGAAGCCAGTGCCCTAATTACACAGTACTTACGATACGTTCTAAGTCACAATTTAGTGTGTCAGTTAACTGAAGCTTTAATTATTACAGTACTTTACCATTCCCATGACAACACATCTTGCTCGTTGGTAATGACAATAGTATGATTATTACTCTTGCTTAAATGAAGTATAAGCCAATCAAAATGCAAGGAGTTTAACCGTTACAATTCTCCCCTATTGTTAGATCCTGATAAAGCACAAGCCAAACACTCTCCCCATTGTGGAAGGGAGAAAACCTTCGCCTCTGTTACCATCTTGCCATCTTTGAGATAGCTAGGTTTCATGAAAATTGCTTGGCCATGATTAGGAACCATGTTACTACACGCTGGATGCAAACATTATATTTACAGTCAAGCTTTAAGGAGCAGAGGAGAAGAAAGCTTTCAAGAAGCCCTCTGCAACCTCAGCTGAAACAACACCTCCCGACTGAACGCTACATTTGGGAAGAATGTACATAGCCCTACAGACATGATACTTATAAACAGAAAGCCGGGATAAGGGTACCTCACCAAAGAAATATATCTGAAATTTTTCATAGAATGTAAAGCTTCAGAGGTAAAATAGGTCAGAGACAGCTGAAAGGGATCACCTGGAGATCCTCTAGTCCAATCCCTTATTTTCAGGTTAGGAAACCGAGGTGCACAGAGGCTAGGCTCAATAAATCGCCAAATGTCACACAGAGAGTAACTGGCAGAACTGCATCTAATCCTGGGTCTCGTAAATTCTTTTCCCACTTTTCTAATCCAAAATAAATATAAATAATTTTATATTTTATCTTCTGTTTTCCTCAGCATTCACACCTCATTATACTAAAGATGCCACGCATCTTGTTTGAGCAATGGAAAAAAGGAAAAGTTCAGATACATTCCAAGACATTATCACCGACACCATTTTTAAGGACTTTCACTCCAGTCCTCCAGCAGGTCTGTTAACTCATCCGTGAAGACTGCCCAGGGGAGTTACTGTTTTCCATGAACTTCTACAAGCTTATCTGTTACCTGCACTTCCACACCACCTAGTCCTCGGTTTCTGACAATCTGACTTCTGGTCCTGCCATTCTACTGAAACTGCTGTTGTCAAAGCCACAAATTTTCCAAATCTAATTTGTCTCAGTCTTCTTCATTTTTCACCTGGTGCAACACCTGGTGGTCTTGAACAACCTTTTCAGTTCTCTTTGGATTTCTTCCACCACCGATGTATGGCTGTTCCCCAAGGTTCTGTTCTTAACTTGTTTCTCTGTTATATTTGAATCAAAACGAACGTCATATGTTTGATAACACTGAAACATGACTCATTCAGCTTCACATTTATCTCATTCCTTTGGTCATAATTCATAAGCTTTTCAAGATATTTATTTTTATTTTGTAAAGTCAGTGATGAGAGGGATAATGAGTTATTTATAAAAATTTGTAACTTTGAAATAAACATCTAATTTGGGGTGATTATGAACTTATTTTTTTTTCTCTTTTCTCTCTACACTTTCTTCCTTTTGCAATTTTATTGATTCACATGGTTTCAAACTCTATGCAGGTGTCCTGAATCACATCCAGTAAATCACAATGAGAAAGCCTGACAACCTAGAGCAAAATACATAGACCTCTCCTCCCACTCCACCCCCAATCTAGAGCTCAAAGAGGCCTACCAGCTAACCCAAAGAGCAACTGAATTGTGTCTACAAGTTGGGGCTTCAAACTGCTATGATGGACCACTTTGAGGGGAAATGGCAGCTTCCAACTACTATTCACTAGGTGCCCTAGTCTTCCCTGCTTGCCCAGTCTTCTTTCCTTCTCCCCCTACAAACTCCAGAGTTGTGGAATTTGTCACCACTGGATCACCTAGATTGGCCCTTGCCCCAAGATGGCCTGACCATCAAGGCCCAAGACCATAGTTTTCCCTTAACTCAGGAAGTAGAATGTCTAAGTAAATGGCTGAGCCCAGGGCCAAGGTAGAGTATGTAAATCAGTCCTCCATAATTATAGAGGTCCTTAACACCATTCTTGTCACATTGCTACCTGGACTGACCCATGACCAGATCCCTGGATCCCCTGCAGGAGGAGAAAACAAAATCTAAAGCCTAAAAGCACAACTACCAATGCTTCCTGAGATGGCTATAGCAATTTCCTGGCACTGTCTTCTGCTAGAAAACTCCCACCTCTTCTTCCAGGATTCAGATCCAGAGGCTAGGGAGTAAAAAAACTTCTACTTCCATTTCCTTACCTACATCCACCTCATTTCTTGGTTATATCCCTGGTCTGACTTCCCCTTCTATTGTGCTTTCTGAAATCCCTATTCTGTCGGCTTTTTTTCTCTTCCATTGTGTCTTATTCTCTCTCACTCCTTGCATTTTGACCTCACGGAAACCTGTTTTTCCCTCTGCCCTCAGAAGACACTACATCTTTTGCCACCAAGTGAACGAGATGGAACTTTGCTCATGTCATCCAACAAAGAGAAGTGCATATGCTTTTCAACACCCCTGTTAACTTTAGGCCTCATTCCTGCTACCATCACTCACTAATCTTTGATCCTTTGGAGTTCGTAGAATGACAGGATCATAAATCTGGAGCTAGAAGACAACTCAGAGAGAACAAGATAGAAGAACAGAAGGGGGAAAAGGGGAAAAAAATCTAACTTTCCCCAAAACTATTTTTTGTAAATAGTATTTTATTTTTTCCAATTACATGTAAAGATCATTTGCAACATTCACTTTAATAAGATTTTGAGTTCCAAATTTTTCTCCCTCTCTCTCTTCTCCCTTCCCCACCCCAAGAGGGCAAAGCAATATGATAACAGGTTGTACATGTGCAATCACGCTCAAGAAGGAAATGACAAACCACTCCAGTATCTTTGCCAAGGAAACCCTATATAGCAGTGGTTCTCAACCTTCCTAATGCCACTACCCTTTAATACTTGTATGTGGGCATATCTGCATGTGGGTGGACCCGCCTGGAGACAGAGGAGCAGTGTCTTGGTTCCTAAGACCATTGGAAATATGTGTTTTCTGATAGTCTTAGACAACCCCTGTGAAAGGGTCATTCGACCCCCAAAGGGGTCGCGACTCACAGATTGAGAACCACTGCTATACAGGGTCATGAAGAGTCAGACACACCTGAAAGAAATAGAAGTTGATCAGTGGAACAGAGCAGGTAAAAAACATATAGAAGCAAATGAACACAGTAGCCTAGTCTTTGATAAACCCTACAACTATGTCTACTGGGGTAAGAACTCAATATTTGACCAAAAAACGCTGGAAAGCTCCAAAATCATCTAGCAGAAACTAAGTATAGACCAATATCTGATACCATAGAGGAAGATAAACTTCAAATGATTTAGACATAAAGGATGACACCACTAACAAATTAGAGGAATAAGGAAGAAATTACCTTTCTGATCCAAGGGATGTTGTAGGTGCAATTCTAAAGCCAGAATCTTCTTAGTGTGGGTTCAGTTTTGGGACAAAGTGAAGGAAATTTATTTTGTTCAAATATAGTAAAGATACAGTGGCATTTAACTTCTCCATCAATTCCATCTGGAAATAAGCCATCACAGTATGGCAAATCATGTGGTCTTAAGCAACCACTGACTCTGATAGGCCCAGACTATATGTAGCTAGTATCTTTTATGTCCCCAGGACAGGAAGCTATGTCAGAGAAGCTAGGGCCAATCAGGTTAAATGGGAGGAAGTCAGAGATACTGAGTGCAAGGAAATAATTCACGACCAAAAAAGGAATGGAGAAGATTAGAAACAATATATGGACAATTTTGAGTATACAAAAATAAAAGTGCCCCAAATGATATATGGTCAAAGAATATGAAAGCAGTTTTCAGAGTAAGAAATTAAAGCTATCTATAGTTACATGAAAAAATGCTCTAAATCACTATTGATTAGAGAGATACAAATCAAAACAACTCTGAGGTACCATGCCACACCTATCAGATTGACTAACATGGAAAAACAGAAAAAATTATACATTTTGGAGAGGATGTGGGAAAATTGGAACATTAATGCATTGTTGGTAGAACTGTGAGCTGATCCAGCCATTCTGGAGGGCAATTTGGAATTACCCCCAAAGGGCTATAAAAATGTGCATATCCTTTGACCCAACAATACCACTTCTAGGACTATATCCCAAAAAGATCATAAAAATGGGAAAAGGACCCACATATACAAAAATATGTATAGCAGTTCTTTTTATGATGATCAAGAACTGGAATTCAAGGGGATGCCCATCAATTGGGGAATGGCTAAACAAGTTGTGGCAAATGAATGCAATGGAATACTATTGTGCTATAAGAAATGATGAACAGGCTGACTTCAGAGAAACCCTGAAAGACATATATGAACTGATGCTGAGTGAGGGGAGCAGAACCAGGAGAACATCGTGCACAGGAACAGCCTCAGTGTGTGAGGATTGATTTTAACAGACTTAGCCCTTCTCAGCAATGAAAGGACCTAAAATAAGCCCAAAGAACACATGATGGAAAATGCCAGTAACATCCAGAGAAAGAACTATGGAGTCAAAATGCAGAATGAAGCTGACGATTTTCTTTTTTTGTTTTCTTTTTTTTTCTTTCTCATGGTTTTCCCATTCATTATAATTCTTCTATGCAACATAACTGATGTGAAAATGTGTCTAATAGGAATGTATGTGTAGAGCCCATGTCAGACTGCAAGCCATCTTGGGGAGGGATTGGGGAGGGAGGGGGAGAAAATTTAAAACTTATGAAAGGGATTGTTGAAAACTAAAAGTAAAGAATAAAAAAAAAGTGTTATACAAACTCAACTAATGCAACTAAGGGAAGGGAAACATTTAATTAGGAAAAAAATAGCATATTTCTCTGGTAAAGATTTCATTTTCTAGAAACGGATTAAAATTTATGAGACTAAGAGTTATTGCCCAATTGATAAACAAAGTAAATTTTCTAAGAAAGAAATCTAATATATTAATAATCCTTTGGGAAAAAAGTTCCAAATCACTAATAATTAGAAAAATGCAAATAAAGGCAACCATAGATGGGAAAAACTGGCTAAAAAAAAGGGAAAATAAAGCATTTTAGAGCAACTATAGGAAAACAGATGCCTCAATACACTGTTGGTGTAGCTGTAAATTAGTCCAGCCATTCTGGAAAACAATTTGGAAGTATGTTAAAAAAGTAATTGAACAGTGCATTTTCTTTAGACCAGTCAATAGCACTACCAGGCCTATACAAAGACATCAAAGAAAACGGAAAAGGACCATATGTTCAAAAACAGGTACAGCAATTCTTTCTTTGTAGAAGCAAAGAAGTAAGGAGGTACTCATGAATAGAGAAAGGGCTAAACAAGTTATGTAATGGAATGTTGTTGTTCTTGCAATAGATCATGAAAAAAATTGAGTGAAAACAGTAAAGATGCATATGAACAGATGTAGAGTGAACAAAACAAAGATAATAATTAACACAACAATAACGCAGCCAAAACAACTTTTAAAGACTTAATGACTCTTTTCAACACAATGAACAAACATGATTCTGAAAGAGCAATGACAAAGTATGTTACCCACCTCTTCCCTGGAGAGGTGATGAGCTCAGGGTGCAGAATTTGGACAACATCAATGTGGGAATTTGTTTAGAGCCAGAGATTCCCAAACTTATTTGGCTTGCCAGCCCCTTTAAAAAAATTACTGAGCATCCCCCTGGAAATCTACTTTCTTTTAAATCTTTAATGATTTTTTTGTGGAAATTTTAATCATTTCAAAAAATATGATATATTTTTTAAAGGCTGCAAAATAAATTTAGTAATTTATTGTAAATTTATGGGATTTTTCTGCATTGAAATTTTGATGATGTAATACTGCATCACGTAACCATATACTATCATATTGTAAACAAGTCATTATATGCACATATTCCTGACAACGCATGCTGGACTTCTGAACTCTGCATAACTTCTTCTCTTCCCCTCTTTCCTTATGCTTTCACCACTACCCCCTTATTCTTATTCAATGCCCCCCAATTGCACATGAAGTTACTATCACCACCCTGGATGATTCTGGCATCCCTCATGGGGCAGTATTGCCCACTTTGGGAAACTATGATTCTAAACTATTCATATTTATTACAAATGTTTAGTTTTTCCTTTTTTCTTTTCCAATGGCAAAGGGTGAGGATAAGAGGAAAAACAATAGACTTTTGTTTATTGAGAAAATTAAAATCTGGCATACCCTTTGACCCAGTAATACCACTTCTGGGGTTACTGTATCCCAAAAAGATCATAGAAGTGGGAGGAAGATCCATATGTACAAAAATACTTATTGCAGCTCTCTTTGTGGTGACAAAAAACTTGAAATTAAGGGGATGCCCACCAATTGGGGAATGGCTAAACAAGTTGTGGTATATGACTGCAATGGAATACTATTGTGCTATAAGAAATGGGGAAGAGATGGGCTTCATATTTACCTGGAGAGGCTTATACAAACTGATGCTAAGTGAGAAGAGCAGAACCAGGAAAAAATTTGTACACAATCACAGACACATCATACGTGTGCCGACCAACCTTGATAAACTGGACTCTTCTCAGCAACGCACAGTTATAAGATAACTCTACAAGTCTCAGGATGGAAGGAGATATCTACATTCAGAGAAAGATCTAGAAAGACCAGAGTTTAAATGGAGACTGAAGCAATCTACATGCTATTGTTCTTTTTCATGTTTGTTTTTCTTTCTTTTTCCCCATTGTTCACTCCCTTGGTTACAACACTTCTATACAACCAGACCAATGTCCAATGTGAAAGTATTTGCAGATCCTGTACTTGATTGCATGCCACCATGGGGGGGGCGGGGAGAGGGAGGGGAGAAAATTTGAAACTCAAGGGATTCTGGAACTGAATCTTATAAACTAAAACTAAATAAACAAATCAATTTTTAAAATGAAAATCTGGATTGGGAGGGGGGGAGAGTCTTAGAGGGGTGGATAAGAAGGAAGTGATAGGGTAGGGTAAAGAAGATAAAGTAACAGAGACGTGGTAAAAAAAAGACTGAGAAAGAAAATGAGTAAAAATAAGATGGAGAGAAATTTACAAATAGTAATTATAAGATGGTTATAGTATTTCTCTTTGCGGTGATAAAGAACTAGAAAATGCAAGGATCCTCATCAATTGCGAATTCACTGAACAAGTTGTGGTGTGTAGTTGTGACAGAACACTATAGTGCTATAAAGAAATGATATCATGCTCAATGATCTTAGAAAGGCATAGAAAGACTTGTATGAAATGGTAAAGAATGAAGAGAGTAGAACCAAGAGAATGTTGTTTACAGTAACAGTAATACTGTTTTAAGAACAACTTTGAGCAACTAAGTAATTTTGACTATTATAAATACACAAATTAAAAATAAAGGACAGGAAGAAAGAAGCTATCTACATCCAGAGAAATACACACAGACACTGTAATGCCATGCACCAGCAGATTCCCAAAGGAATGCTACTGTGAACAGCTTTTAGAGTTCAGATTACAAAATATAGTGAACACTCTGTTTATTCCATTACAAATCAAGACAAACATTCAAAACATTATAACATTCACAACATTACATCTTATCACAGAAAATGGCCACACAGTTTTCACTACAGTAGCCACAGTACTCAGAACAAGGAACAATAGAATACTTAAACTTCCACTCATGGGGCAACTCAATCATTAATAAGAAACAATAGAATACT
>JAQQSU010002545.1:0-14639 GCA_028627135.1 Pseudochirops cupreus
AAAAAAAAAGCACAAGGGTTCAAGATGCAACCCCTAAATGATACACCCTGTAACCTTAGACTAATTATTAATAAAAACAAGATGGGCATTCAATAAAGAAACAAAAGGAGCAATCCTGAACAAAAAATGAGACTATGGTGGCAGCAGTGAATAGAGCATCAGCCCTGAAGTCAGGAGGACCTGAGTTCAAATCCGGCCTCAGACACTTAACACAAAAAACTAGCTGTGTGACCTTGGGCAAGTCACTTAACCCCAATTGCCCTGCATTCCCTCCAAAAAGCAAAAAAAAGAGAAAGAGAGACTATCCCCTAAACACAAGAAAAGTAAATAAATACAACTACCAAGGAACGAAAAATTAAATAAATTACTCCCTATTTTAAAAGCATTAAAAGAAAAAAGAACAGAAAGAGAAGGAAACCTTGGGAGAGAAGGGAAGAGAAAGAAAAAGACAGAGAAAGAAGAGGCTCATTAAGACTTTTCTTTTTGGTAAAAGTATACAAACTGATACAGATAAAAACAGAATTTAGAGAAACAGGATAAATGATGGCCAAGGAACTGGCCTGAAACACCATGGCCTAAATCTGATCACCCCCACCCCCCACAAGTGAATCAGTACACTTGGTTGAGCTAAACTGCAGAATGGCAGGGTGCGTAAAAGAGAAGATGAAGAAAATACAGGGAAAATGTGATTTTAATCAAGTCCTTCAGAAACAATGAAGGCAAGATAATTTCTGCAGTTGCTCATTAAGATGAAGGGTTACAGTAGAATAAGCGAGGTAGAAAAGTGAGGGACTATAATAGAGAAAAAGAAACCGAGATCTCTCAGCCCAACTCAGGGGTCGCAATGAAGCATGCTCTCAAGGAAGAGAAGACTTATACTTTGTAATGGGAAACTGGCATTAAGTAGCGGATCTATTCGGCAGGGAGATCACTTCCTCTGAAAAACTGTTGGATATTCACAGATAACATCCTGGTCTCAGAAGAAGGGAAATGGTAACTGTTGGAGGAAATGAGCATCCGGAAAGGGGAATGAACACTGAAACAAGGCTGCATGGCGAATGGGAAAGAAAATAATTATGGAGGGAGCAGAGGGTAAAACTGGACCACAAATCTTACAACCCAGGAAAATGTCTACCACAGGACAAGGCTTCTATCCTCTCTCAAAGTGACTGTTTCAAGAGTGAGGCGTGAAAGAAGAAAAGTATGGGAAAAGAGGCCTGGACATAAAATAGCAACAATAACAAAACTGTTTAGGAGAAGGAACTCATACTTGGTTCTTTAGAGGCTATAATTCCATATGTGAATGAACTGCAACTAGATATATGAAGTAATAAAATGATAATAGGATATTTAATGTTCCTCTCATAATTGTACAAATCTATCAGAAATGTCAACAAATGGGAAAATACAGAACTGAATAAAATGCTTGAAAAATCAGCTAAAATATGTATGGTGCCTTCTGAATGGGATCACTAAATAATAAGTATTTCTGAGCACCCTGTGACAATTTTATAAAAATTAGCCATGAAACATCTTAGCACGTACATGAGAAACTTCATTTTAAGAGCTTTAACTCATGTTTTTCTGTGAACCAAATACCTTTTTTTCAATCAATACACAAATCAGTGTGAGCCTGCATTTTCTAAACTGCTCTAGCATTCTTATACCTATAAAGATGTGGTCTGTTGTAGATAACCATTTGTAAAAAGCCTACCAGTTCCTTTTTCATATTTTCATCAAGGATACCGATGATAAGCATATAGCTCTCAAAGATTTGGTAAAGATTAAAAAAGTAGGCACATGGGTTGAAAGTTTTTAACATTTACTCAATCACCTTTTTTTCCCCAAATACTAATATGGCCTGTCACGTCCTCCCATTCTTGTGCTATCTTCTCCTCCCTTAAATGTCTTGGAAAGCAGTATGTCAGTGCCTTCAACACTGTTTCACCCGTACCACTGACTGATTTGAGTGAAGGAGGGCTGTGCAGAGTCACCAGCCTCACTTTCTCCTTCAGAGCCATCTGGGTCCAGTGGCCAGATATTGATCAGGAGGCCTGGAGATGGCCCAGGATGCAGTAAGAGACCTGGGTCCTTTCAAGCCAAGGTTTTTTCAAACTAAAGTAAATTGCAAGTCATGTCATCATCCCCCTGATGTCAAACCACAACCTGTGAGTAGTTCAAGCTGGCTGAATGGGGATGCAGGTGACAAGTTCCAACTGAGCAGCTCACTTCTCCCTTTTCTCTCCCTCCCTCCCCCCTTCTCTCCTCTCCTTTCCCTTTCTGCCCAAAGGAAGGTAAATTTTGTCGGCTCAGAGCTACCGAGTTGCCTTGGGGTTTACTAGCTAGACTCCTATCTCAAAGACCAAGTCTTAGAGCCAATCTATTGTGACTCTCAGGAATCGGACTACAACAGCTCCTTACCCAAGTAACACTTAATGGTTATTTGGGGGCCCTCCTGGTTCAGAGTGAATGTAAACAGTAACTGCTTCTCTTATGGCCAGCAACTCTGAGGGTCTTCCCCTCCCATTTTTTTTTTAAATTAAAGGAGCCCCTTGACTCACTTCTTAAAGAGGCCTATTCATTGAATGGGAGTTGCCTCACTCAAAGTGAGAACTTGAAAAGACCTCAGCTTAAAAATGCCTAGGTCTCCCACTGCATCCTGGGCCATCTCCGGTCGCCCAGATGAATATCAGGCCAGTGGACCCAGATGGCTCTGGAGGAGAAAGTGAGGCTGGTAACCTTGCACAGCCCTCCCTCACTCAAATCAAAGTCAACTGCAAGTCATGTCACCATCTTATTAGAGAATGAAGGACAAGGGGGCAGCTAAGTGGCGCAGTGAATAGAGCACAGGCCCTGGAGTCAGGAGGACCTGAGTTCAAATTCAAACTCAGATACTTAACAGAAAAACCAGCAGTGTCACCTTGGTCAAATCACTTAACCCCAATTGCCCTGCCTTCCCCCCTCCAAAAAGCCAAAACAAAAAAAAAAGAACGAATGACAAAGTGCAGCCCCTAACAGTGGATTTCTTTACAATGTACTTGGTTTGGTGCACATACAGAAGAAGTATTGCAAAAAGACAATGAGAAGGGCCTAGAACCGAGCCGGACTGCATTCAAAAAAGGACACAGCACTTCTCAGAACTCCTTTCAAGCAGTTGCTCTATGGTTATGAATTTCAGAACACTACAAGTTCCACAGAAATAAAATGGCATATGACCCCATGGGCAGCAGAGAGATCTCTGACGGGCACACATAAAGTACAGCATATTTACAGTGACAGCCCATGCTCAAGAAGTGGTGTAAAGGATGTCACTGAGGAGCTGTGTAACTGGAAAAGCAGGCTGGCTGGTCATGTGGTACAAATGAAAGGTGACCCAAGTGCTTTTCTGGTGTCCTAAGATCTCTGCAAGGGCATAAGCAAGAACTGCAGGGAAGGAGGTGGCATTGGTGAGCTGTAACATGTGCCAATGAAAGGAATACTCCATTTAATGAGCTCACAGAACCTCTGAAGATCAGATCCACAGATTCGTAGCTATCATGGATTCCTGTATTTATCCCTCTAGGGAAAAGAGCTCCCTATCATTAAGGACTATCCCATGTCATTGTTCCAAGTCCTAAAAGCCTTATCAAAAGATTTTAGTGTCCCAACATCACCAGACAGAGTAGGTTGAGTAATCTTAATGTATGCACTAAGGCTATCCTACCTTAAAATGGATAAACAGCAAATGAACAGAAAAGAAAAATGACAAATGCTGGAGGCGATGTAGAAAAACTGGGACTCTAAAAGCACTGTGGGCCGCTGTAAACTGATCCAGCCATTCTGGAGAACAATCTGAAACTGCCCAAAGTGCTACAGAACTGTGCCCGGGACAGTCGCACAAGCACAAAACCTTGTCTCCCTGATGTCGTGGTCCTTTGCACAAAGAAAGGACAAACCACAACCCGTGAGCAGTCTGAACTGCCTGAAGGGGGACCCAGTCCCAGTCAGGCTGCTCAATCTGTCCTCTCTTCTCTTCTCCCCCCCCTTCCCTTTCTCCCTTTACCTGAGGGTGTTCTGCCCACAGGAAGGCAAATGTTGATGGCCAAAATCTACCTAGTTACCTGGGGTTTACTAGCTACATTTCTTTCTCAGAAATTGTGCTATAAAGCTGACCCAGCAATGCCACCACTAGGTCTGTATCCCAAAGAGATGAAAGAAAAGGGGAAAGGATGTATTTGTACTAAAATACTTACAAGCTGCTCTTTTGTGGTGTCAAAGAATCAGAAATTGAGGGAATGCTTACCATCTGGAGAATGGCTGAACAAGTCGGGGCCTATGACTGCGATGGAATACTACCGACTGGGCTATAAGCAATGATGAGGTGGGGTGGTTTCAGAAAAACTTGGCAAGCCCTGCATGAACTAAGGCAAAGTGAAGTAAAAAGAACCAGGAGATCCCTGTTCACAGTAATGGCAATGTAATGATAATCAACGGTAAGAGACTCACACTTGGAAGAACACAAAGATGCAAGACGATTCCCAAGGATTCATGGTGAAAAATGCTCTTCACCTCCAGGGAGAACTGATTAATTCTGTGTGCAAACTGAAGTATAATTGTCTTACTTTGTTTCTCTTGCCTTTTTTTTTCTGGCAATATGTTTTGCATGATTTCACATGTATAACTGATATCATAGTGCTATCAGTGGTGGGGGTATGGAACAGGAGGGAGAAAATTTGGAACTCAAAATTTTTTAAACTGAATAAGAAAAATTTAATTTAAAAAACAGCAAATGAAGACTCACGCAATTTAATGACAATAACAGCTAACATGTATGCAGCACTTTAAAGTTTGACAAAGTGCTTTACACATGTAATCTCATTTGGTCCTAACAATTCTATGGAGGTGCTGTACTAACCCGCTTTCACTGATGAGGAAACTGAGTCTGAGAGGTTAAGTGACTTGCCAAGGGTCACAGAGCCAGTATCTGAGGCAGGATTTGAACTCAGCCTACCAGTTTTGTCCCGCTTTCACAAAGAATTAATAATAGAACAAGCCCTGACAGATTTAACTATATTAAGTTCAGTGAAACTAGTCTTTCAGTGACAGGTGCATGAAAAAGCACTATAAAATCTTCTCTAAAACTGTCATAATGATATCAGCACTCGTCTTTGAATCGATTCATCAATTCTATTATTTCCCCACAAATAAAAAAGGCATAGTAACCATTTTAAACTACTATCATTACTAGGATCTTGGCACAGAATTTAAAAAGAATTGAAAACCTTGAATAATCTGTCATTTTCCTGCTCCTCTTATACGAGGTGCTACGGAAGTGGCCGCAGTTCAGAGTCACCACCTTACTAAGTGCTAATACTGTGCTAATACTGAACAAAAGCCTTTAATGCAAGTCAGCCTGGGAAAGTTGCACAAGTAACTTCCTTTTAAGGAAGTGGCTGTCCTCTATAGTTGGGTTTTTCTTTTGTTTTTAATGCCTCCTTTAATCTAAATTCAAAGGCAGATGAAAAGTTAATGATACTTTGATAAGATTCCAGATAGAACAAAATATGTTTACATGTTCCTAGTTTTTAAAAAATAAAGTTGACAGAACAAGCTTACGTGGTGGGTAAAGGACCTGGAAAACGAAATCTGGAATATGGAGTGGGAGACGAGCAGTCACGTCCAGGTAGCACGTAATTATGTAAGCACACATGCTTTTAAAGTAATGGTATATCCCACTGGGGAGGGCGGATTTGAATTACATAAAAAGCTCCTGATTACACACAGCACTACATGTCATTTAGATGTTCAATGGTGAAAGATTTTCATACACTAATGAATATTCTTTGTTGTTATTATTTTTGTTGTTCAGAAAAGATATGACCTCAGATTTTTAAGACCAAAAAACCCAGAAGGGCACATGGGAGAAGAGTGATTTAAGTCATGTTCAAACAAACGAAAGTTTTTCTGGTTGAAAGCTGGTCAAAATTCCCCAACAAGGACAACTTTCCAAACACTACAATCCTATCTCTCCCTTTTAAGAAAGCATCTCATTTGTACCACATTCCTCTCAAAAAGACCTCTTTTGACCAAAATGAAAAGTCACCAGGCTTGTTGCAATGGAAATAGTACATGATATGATTTACTGACAAGGCTTTGCCAGACTTCTTTTGTTTGGGGATTTTTTTAAAGCTCTGTTAGCAAAGACTCATTAGTTGCTACAGTTTTATTTTTAGAAAGTGTTTTTTTTTTCCTTTTGCAACAGGGAACAAAGAGAAAAAGCAAGTTGCAACATAAAAGGCAGTGAACATTAACAAAAAGCCTAAAGCAGCTGTTCTCAACCTTCCTAATGCTGTGACCCTTTAATCCAGCTCCTCATGCTGTGGCGACCCCCAACCATAACGTTATTTTCGTTGCTACTTCATAACTGTAATTTTGCTACTGTTATGAATCGTAATGTAAATATCTGATATGCAGGATGTATTTTCATTGTTACAAATTGAACACAAAGCACAGCGATTCATCACAAAAACAATATGTAATTATATTCTGAAATATTTATTTCTAATTACAAATAAATGAAATTTTGTCATGAAGCATGGTGTAGCATGGGTAACAGTCTTAATATAACAACAGTAAACTACATTGCTACATTTTGCGACCATATGCGTAAAAAGCCAGCGTCAGTGCAAAGGTTGAGATTGCTTCTTTCTCACCAGATCAGCAATTCTCGGGGCAGTCTTTGCAAGAGCACAACGAAGATCATCTTCCACAACAAGTCTACTTCCGTATTTAGACTTGATAACCAACAAGCTGGAAAACCCTGTTTCACAAAGATATGCTGTTGGAAATGGAAGAAGAAGTCGCAACATGGTCTCAGACAGAACAGGATATGACCGCAAACACTTGATCCAGAATTTTGTAACTGGCATTGTAGAGAAATCAGTTCTCGCTGCATCGCTGTTAATAAGTTCAATGAACTCCTCTTGTGCTATCTGAGGTACATCTTCAACCCTGACTGTGAATGGGCTTCTGGCAAGGGCAAATGGGGTGTCAGGTAGGTTTGGAAAGTATGATGAAATTTCATCTGCACGCATGTGCAAGTGTTCTTTCACAGAAATTCTCATTGTAATCCTTTTGTCTGGTTCAATGTCATGTTCCTCAAAGAAAGCAGATAAGGTAGGCAACATGTATATTTTATTTTCATCCAATTTTTTTTGCCAAAGCTGAAGTTTCATTTGGAATGATCGGATCTTTTCAGACAAATCAAGGCATGTTGCATTTGGTCCTTGCAGTGATAAATTTAACTCATTCAAGATGGCAAAGATGTCAACCAAATAAGCTATTTTCTGCAGTTCACTTTTATTGCCGAAAAGTGCTTCAAACTGCAGTCTTGCTTTCTGATGAAAAAACGTTTTGAGCTCATCACGAAGCTCAAAAACACGTTTTAAAAAAACTTTTCCTCTCAACAACCATCTCACTTCAGTGTGAAATAGCAGAGCATTGTTTGTTGCATCCAACTCATTGCACAGTTGCGAAAAGTCGGCTGTTTAAGTGCTCACCTTTACAAAACTGACAGAACTTATGACCCTTTTCATTACTTCTTGTAACTCTTGTGGCAGCGTCTTTGTGGCTAATATTTGCCCATGAAGCATACAGTGAGTTCCGATGACTTTTGGTGACTCATTCAATACCAAACGCTGAAATTCAGATAGACATCCTAGCATAGCTGGAGCACCATCTGTGCAAGCACCACAAACCTTTTCCCAAGAGATCTTATGCTCTTTCAGAAATGAATCAACTGTGTCAAATACATCACGTGCAATAGTTGTTGTTTCAAGAGGTTTGCAAAAAAGAAACTCATCTTTGAAGTCGCCATCATTAATATACCTCACATAAACCAGTAACTGTGAACAGTTTGCAACATCTGTAGATTCACCAAGCTGGATACTAAATATTGGAAGTGGAGCAGATTTAATTTCCTGGATTACCTGATCAAGAATATCAGCAGACATGTCATCTATTCTTCTGCGGACAGTGTCGTTAGATAAGAAAACTGCACTCAATTCCGTAACAAATTCGTCTCCGATCGTAACTTGAACAATGTCTTTGGCCGCTGGCAACAGTAAATCCTCAGCAATGGTGTGAGGTTTCATAGCTCTGGCGATTCTGAGTGCCACCAAATATGAAGCTTCAATGGCTGCTACGTTTTGTTTGTGCCACTTGCCACCAGTGTCAAGTCTGGCTTTCTTGAGTCTATCGGCTTTGCTTCTAAAAGAGTCGGTATCCTCACCAGCAAAGCTCAGATGCTTGCTATCAAAATGGCATTTCAGTTTGTTCGGCTTCATAGAGTTGGCTGATAGAACCTCACAACAAATAACACATTGCGGTTTCTCAATTTCTGCTGTAATTACTTAGGTAAAACCATATTGTAAAAAATCCTCACTATATTGTCTTTTCTTAACGTTCTTCTCTACACGATCCACTGTCATGGGATGGTTTACTAATGAAAATAATATATGACAACAGCTTTAATAATACAAAAGATGATACACGGCATAGTTCAGTCAATACAGTTCATTAAAGTTTCCTATGATTTACCATTCTCTGTGTTGTTTTTTTTACATACCTGTTACTATCACAAGGGAACAGTATTCACATCAAGCACAGCTGAATATAAAAAGACCGGTCAGCATCCAGATTAAGTTCCCATGGTACAGATAATTTTTTTTGCAGTAGCTGATGGTTTTACAATACATGATTTTACATTTACCCAGTAATTATAATTCATGAAGTGTCATTTTACCTCCAATACTGCTGCTTTCAACACAGCAGCTGCTCTCTACACATGTGACTGGTCCGCATAAGTACATTATGGCACCAACCCTGTCACATACACCTGTATTTGTACGGGGTGTATGTGATAGGGTTGGCATGATGATGTCATCACGCCAGGTACTGGTATGTGGGTGTATCTGCGTGTGGGTGGACCTGCCTGGAGACAGAGGAGTGGTGTCTCAGCTCCTAAGACCATCAGAAATGTGTTTTCCAATGGTCTTAAGCGACTCCTGTGAAAGGGTCGTTCAACCCCCAAAGGGGTTGCGACCTTCAGGTTGAGAACCGCTGCCCTAAAGCATTCATGAGTCAAGAAGATAAGAGCTAACTGATCAAAAAAGAACTTAAAAAAACAGAAAAAGAAAAAATGAGAAAAGCAAAGGGCAAAACTACAGACTGCTGCAAATGACAAACGGTGACAGAGTATGACATACACAGCATTTGAAAAAAATAAGTTCAACTTGCAGTGAACTTTAATGATGGCACGAGCAAATACAATGCTTTACATCACAAGCCATTTATCAACTCTAGTTCTATAACAAACTATGGACTTTAAGAAGTGTTTGATGAACTGAATTTCCTCACATCACATTTTATAACTAGCCTGAGAACAGCAGTCTTAAAGCTACCAAAACAAAGTTAAACCAAGTAAAAATCTCTTCCCTTGCTGAGGAGGTGATCGCGCTCTCCTTTTCTAACAAAGGACAATGACTGAGTGTGCAATGCCCTATCATCTGAGATTTCAAAGAAGGAATATAGATAGCGGATACAGTCAGATACTGAAGCATTCTGCCAATTATACAACAAATCCCTGTTAACCAGGCACTGCCTACAAGTTTCACTCCAACATTCGAAAAATCCCTCAGACTCCCAGTTTGCTAGACTAGCCTGAATCACATGGAAAACCATTTCTTTCCAGCTGTCCACATTTTAATCTATTTTGTAAGCAAGAATTAAGTGAGGCTAGGAAGAGAAATCAGAGAGGAAGACAAGAAATAAATGATAAAGAATGTCAGCTTCATATTGAAATTGTTTTTGAAAAATAGTTTCACTTAAAGCCATAAGCACAAAAACTTCACACATTTCAACAATCTGTCTATTAATTTTTTTAAAGAATAACATATACCAAAAAGAAGGCTAATGTAAGTTTTTTAAATCTATTACCACACACATAGTTCCTGTACCTGTTTTAAATAGCATTTTACAGACCCTCTAAAAGTGGATCATAATTGCAAACTCATTTTTGGCAAATTCTGTTACATCATTTCTTTTTCCCCAGTCTTTTCTCTTCTACTTTATATTGCAGGAAATCATTAAATCTATATCTTTTGTAAAGTCAAAAACCCGGAACCACCTGCACTTTGATCCGTTTAAAAGGCTTCAAGGAAGTGAGATAAAAAAGGAACAACACAAACCCTAAATCAGGCATTTCATTTCTGTTTTGATTCCACAGAAGTGAGGTGCTTTGTGTCAAAGCCTATGGAAAATTACAGTCCTGAACGTCAGCACTTATTAAATCCATGCACGCTCTTCAAAGAATGATTTTGCAGAAGCACTTTACTTCTTCATGAAAAAATGAGTTAAACAAAAACAGCGATTTCTTTGAGAAAGCAATTTTCTGAGCATTGTAATGCTCTAGTGAGCACATAAAAGACTTGGAGGGATGAGGAGAGCTACAGCAAGAGCTGCTCCAATGTGAGGTAGGGCAGGCACATGGCCTGGCTGATCCAAATCGTCCACCATTCGAAAGCATACAAAGCACCCTTCTCAAGCTTCTCATGAGTGTTTCCACTGCTCGAAAGAGTATCCGCTTAACTGCATTCAAACATGCATATTTTAGCCTCCTGTAGCTGTTAGGGAGGCAAGAATAACGTGAAAAAGGGGGATTTTCAATCGGAGAGAACCGAGGCCAGACAAACTTATTGTTTCTGTTTAAAATAAAAACACTCCAAAATCAAGTCACATTTCCACTAAAATGGGTTCCTTCTCTACTATATTCCTCAACTGAAGGTTGGAGTTACTGACCCTAACCCTTCTTTCATTGACATGTCTCTGAACTTTTGCACAAGGGATTCCTAAATCCATTACATTTTTAAAAAAATCTTCTCAATGAAGCACAAGTTATAACTCGACTCTGAGCAGCTTTATTCAGCAATTTATAGTCAAACTGCCAACCTTGTAACTAATCACAATAAACATGTTTACTTTTAAGACAATGTAATGGGGAGGGTGGGGGGCCAGCAGCTAGGGGGCACAGGGAATAGAGCACCAGCCCTGGAGTCAGAAGCACCTGAGTTCAAATCCAGCCTCAGACACTTGACACACCAACTGTGTGACCTTGGGGAAGTCACTTAAACCCAATTGTGCCACCTTTCCCCCTCCAAAAAGAGAAAAAAAAAAAGACAATGTAACCAATGTTACAGCAACGCAAGAATGATAAGCGGTCAGTTTCACACATTAATAAGGTAATTATTAACACACTTTGTGTTTTGTGTGTCCTTAGTTTAATCCTAAAGCCATCTCATGTACTTGTGAAATATTATGGAAGTCTTTTATAGAAGGTACTATTTATTATTTAACTCACCAAACTTTGATATCAAATTCTGAATTTTTCTACAGTTAAGATTTTTCTTATAATATTCAGAGATAAGCCATCTTAAAATAACATGCATTCAGGATCAGACCATCCCAAAGTGAAATTGGAGGGGAAGAAACTTCATCCTCTGACAAAATGAGGAGTCTCAAATTGCCTCCGCAGTTTTTAAGTACACCACCTTCTCTCCCTCTACCCCCTCATCCAGAAATGTGGCAATTACATCTTATGAGGTGCACAGGAGTATTCTTCTCTTTAAACCACCAATCTTATGACCTGATCACGACAAATTTTCAGCTTCTCTTAGAAAATCATTAAGTCCTGCTAGGTACCAATCAGCTCACCACACACCCTCTTCTGGAGAAATAAGAAATCGGGAAAACCAATTTGAACAGTGAACATTTTAATGTTAACAACATGAACTAAAAAGCTTTCCAAAGTGCCACGACACAAATCAGTAGAATATTAATATTAAAAAGATGAGTCTATTTTCATGGGAAGCTTGGGGCAATTCCAAAAAGCAATCCAACCCACTCTATTCCTTTTCAACACTAAGCCAGACTCACTGACCATCTGTACTTTCTGTCTCAGACAAACATGCATGCACATGCAGTGATGAACAAGTTCTATAGATTTTCTATCTAAATCCATGTTAAAAGGCAAATTCTTCATCCTGAGTAGATAGATAAACTTTCTTCTGTGGATGGGTCCGAGTCCTTTGAGTGATTTACACATCTGTCCAGGAGGTTCTTCAATCAGTGCAATGTCATCACCTGCAGCACCCCGCCATGAACAACACATCCTCAGACTTGGGGCTCTGCGCTGGATCACAAAGTAGAGCCCCTCTGGAGAGGGGTTCACCTGATGCTTATTACTGATCAGGAATATTTCTATGGTCACATCTTCCAGGAAATCCTGAACGATTTTGAGGCATGGAACAGAAATGCTCTGCTGCAAAAGACTTTATACAACACTGTCATCTACCAAATCAAATAGACGTTTGTTTGTTTTTGCTGCTTTAAACAAATAATAAGCATAATGGGATCTTCTGTTCCTGACATCTTTCAGTTAATTGAGAAATGGTAAAGAGGTGGTCTAATCCCAGCCTTGGGAAAGGGTTTGTTCTCTTCTAATCCTGGCAATAAAGACAACTTCAGGTCATGTATGGATGGAATTCACAAATTATTTTGTAGGCTGGGAGAGTAGGCATTTAGGTCAATAGTTAGTGATGTTTTGAATGCACTTTTTTCCATGTTCATAGGATCTGAGATCTTTCCATGCCTCTGAAATCTTGGCCACTTTGTCTCTTAAGACCTTCACAACTCTGTCACTCCAGCACGAATCTTCTCCAT
Organism: Pseudochirops cupreus; assembly: GCA_028627135.1. Classification (NCBI taxonomy): domain Eukaryota; kingdom Metazoa; phylum Chordata; class Mammalia; order Diprotodontia; family Pseudocheiridae; genus Pseudochirops; species Pseudochirops cupreus. Next base: position 12,757 of record JAQQSU010002545.1, read on the forward strand.
ATTTACTTGGTTCAATGCCGCTGCTCTCTCCATTTTTGTTCTCTGTAGTGATTCACTGAGCTAGATAGCACAAAGAATAGTGCACAGGGCCTGGAGTCAGGAAGACTCATCTTCGTGAATTCAAATCCTGCCCCAGATACTTGATAGCTGTGTGACCCTGGGTAAGTCACTGAACCCTGTGGGCCTCAGTTTCCTCATCTGCAAAATGAGCCAGAGAAGGAAATGAAATCTATCCCAGCGTCTCTGCCGAGAAACTCCCAATGGGGTCACCAAGAGTCAGACGTGACTGAGCAACAATAACCAAGTGGTTTATGCGCCTCCTGTGTTAGCATATTCCAGACCCAGATGCCAGAGTCCAAGGGTGTGGGCCCACTCTCCTAGACAAAGAAAACAATGTTAAAAAGGACCGACAAACCCTTTCCATTTTTTTTCTGTTTGTAATCCTTCCATTTGCATCCTTGAAAGTCTGGGTGATGGCTTTGCTTTTTAAAATTTTTAATTTTCAACATTTTAATTTTTTTTAATAAATTTTAAGGGGGGATTCTTCTCAGCAATGTACAGTTATAAGACAACTCTAAAAGTCTCAGGATGGAAGGAGATGTCTACATGCAGAGAAAGATCTAGAAAGAACAGAGTTTAAATGGAGACTCAAGCAAACTGCACGCTCTCGTTCTTTTCCATGTTTGGTTTTGTTTCCTCTTTCCCACTGTTCACTCCGTTGGTTACAACCCTTCTATACAACCAGACCAATGTCCAGTGTGAAAGTATTTGCAGATCCTGTACTTGATTGCATGCCGCCATGGGGGAGAGGGAGGGGAGAAAATTTGAAACTCAAGGGATTATGGAACTGAATCTTGTAAACTAAAAGTAAATAAACGAATCAATTAAAAAAAAATAAAAATTTTAGGGGGGCAGAGCCAAGATGGCAGCATAGGAGAAGCAAGGTACTGCAGCTCCCACACAGCCACATCAAACACCCAAAAAATATGACTCTAAACAAATTCTAGGGCTCTAAAACTCACACAGATATATCTCCTGCCGAAGGCAGCTCAGCTCAAAGGGACCATTTCAACCCTGAGAGCCGAAACCACGGCTTTGCTGAGGGGGGGGACGCCTGGACAAGCCGAGCCGCAACTGGAACTTCAGGAGAGCGGATCTGCGGTAGCTGTGGCAGTTTTCAGAAAAATCAAGCCATAAGAAAAAAGGACTAAGTGAAAGGCCAGTGGAACTAGCCTAAAATTGGGAGAAAAAAGCAGGTCAAGCCAAACTGCCTCCAGGGCAAGGAAGTGGCAGAAGCGGCAGCCCTGCAGCCACCTCCACATTGCTGCTTCAGAGCTCCCGGCCTGCAGACTGCAGGGGGGCCAAGCGCTCTTGCACTGAGCGGCCTGGATCCGGATCGTGGTCTTGGTTGGTGGTCCTGGGGTGCGTTTTCAGTGAGCCAAAGTGGGTGGAGGGTGCAGTAGCCTCCTAAAAGCTCCAGCAGCTGGGAAAACCCCAGCAATTTGGGACAGAGCTTTCCCTTCTGGAAGCAGAGTTCCACAGAGCTAAAAAATCATTGACTGGCTCCATGAACAGGCAAAAAAAGCAAAGTAAGAATAGCAACCAAACTCTAGATTCCTTCTTTGGGGAAAAGAAGGATCAAAGCAGGGAACGGGAGGAAGATAACACAGTCAGAACTCCCACACCAAAAGCTTCCAAGAAACATGAAGATTGCCTAAAAGCTAGAGATCAGCTGAAGAAGGATTTTGAAAACCAAATGAAAGAAGTGGAAGAAAAATTGGGAAGAGAAATAAGAATGATGCAAGAAAATCATGAAAAGAGAGTCAACAACCTGACTGAAGAAAATAATACCTTAAAAAATAGATTAACTCAAATGGCAAAAG
>JAQQSU010002546.1:0-14639 GCA_028627135.1 Pseudochirops cupreus
CCATCTGGCAAATTCTACTTTTTAAGGCATTCTTCTCCTCATTGACTTTTTGGGCCCCTTTTGCCATTTGAGTTAGTCTATTTTTTAAGGTGTTATTTTCTTCAGTCGGGTTGTTGACTCTCTTTTCATGATTTTCTTGCATCATTCTTATTTCTCTTCCCAACTTTTCCTCTACTTCTCTTATTTGGTTTTCAAAATCCTTCTTAAGCTGCTCTATGGCTTTTAATCAGTCTACATTTTTCTTGGAAGCTTTTGGTGAGGGAGTTCTGACTGTGTTGTCTTCCTCCCATTCCATGCTTTGATTCTTTTTGTCCCCAAAAAAGGAATCTAAAGTTGCATTGCTGGACTTGCTTTGCTTCTTTTGTCTGCTCATGTTGCCAGTCAATTACTTGACTTTTAGGTTCAGTAGAACTCTGCTTTCAGAGGGGAGAGCTCTGTCCCAAATTGCTGGGGTTTTTGCAGCTGCTGGAGCTATCAGGAGGCCACCATTTCTGTAGCCCCCACCAACTTTGGGTCACTGAAAACGCACCTCAGGACCACCACCCAAGACCGCAATGCTGATCCAGGCTGCTCAATGCAAGAGCACTTAGCATCTGAATGATTGCTTGGCCCCCCTGCAATCTGTAGACTGTGATCTCTGAAGCAGCCACATGGAGACGCTGCAGTGTCACCACTTTAGCTGCTTCTAGCCCTGAGGCAGTTGGCCTGATGCTCTACCCCGAATTTATCCCAGTTCCACTGACCTTTCACTTAGTCCTTGTTTCTTATGGGTTGGTAAATCTGGAAAATACCACAGCTACCAGTGATTCACACTCTAGCCCTGGCTTGTTCTGGCAGCCCTAGTGCTCCAGCCGTGGGTTCATGTGGTGCTGGTCTGGGCTTCCAGCATGCTGTGGTGAAACCCTTCCTGTATGCCTGCCAGGCTGCCTTCAGTGGGAGCTTTGCCACTCTGCCACTTTGTGAGTTCTGGAGCTTTAAAATTTGTTTAGAGTTGTATTTTATAGGTATTTGAGGTGGTTTTGGTGAAAGCTGTGGAGTTTTGCTGCTTCTATGCCACCATCTTGACTCTGCCCACCTCAGTTGGATTTTTTAAAACTCTGTTGGAGAAAAGAGTCAAAAAAGGATAGAACTGTTGCAGGGGTGGATAGAATGATAGAGAAAAGGGTGAAACAATTCTTTATTTTTTTCTGTCTAGAAAAACATTCTTTGGAATGGAAAAGACTGAACAAACATTACTAAAAGGGAGATGATATCTAAGGTAAAGATGGAGATAAGAGAAGACATAGCTGTTCTTCATGAGTTCAAGCTATCAGGTCCTGAAATGCCTGGCAGATGGTATTGCTGCATCAACATCAGTGATCTTTGAAGGACTGGTGGGAACACGAGAGGTAGTACAAGGTAGGAGAAGGGCAAATGACTCATTTTTTTAGGGGTAAGAGAATGACATCAGCAAACTGTAAACCAATGAGCTTGACTTGAGTTTCTGGCCAAATTCTTGGTCAATAAAGAGATGGTTAGTAAACATTTAGAAAAGAAAGCAGTCAGTATAGGTTTTTCAAGCACCAGTCATGTCAGACTAACCTTATTTGTTTTAAAATCAAGCTTGCTGGGGCAGTTAGGTTGCGTAGTGAATAGAGCACCAACCCTGGAGTCAGGAGGACCTGAGTTCAAATTCGGCCTCTGATACTTAACACAAAACTAACCATGTGAACTTGGACAAGTCACTTAACCCCAATTTCCCTACCTTCCCCTCTCCAAATAGCAAAAAAAAAAAATCAAGTTTGCTAAACTAATACATAAGGGGCATTCTGTGACTATGGTTTACATAGATTTTAATTGAGTGATTAATAATGTATTTCATATTATTCTTATGAAAAGAAGGAAACATGGAGATTAGATAATCATATAATTAGATTGTTTCATTACTGGTTCAATTAGTAAATGCCAGAAAAAGTTATTAATGACTTATTGTCATTTTGGTCAGAAGTCTTTAATGGAATACTCCAGGAATCTATGCTTGGCTTTGTGTTGTTGCTGTTTTTTTTTTTCTTTCATGTCTACCTAATTTAGACTTTTAATTACTCTGGATGAATGTTACATTTCAGAGATTGCATGCCCTGAGGAAGTCAGTAGGAGGTCTGTGATTGCTGCTGGCAGCAGCCTACCCAATGCAGGTAGCCTCCTAATTTCCTTAATAGACATCTTTCTGGTCTCTAAAATAACTTTTATAGGTACCCTGCTTATGGTTGAAGATGCCCTCATTGTTTTCCATCAAGCTACCCAGTTTTTCTGCCAGCTGCAGGGCCAGGTTCTGCTTAGCTGTGGTACATCACCATTGTCTGTGGTGGCTGGTCCAAAGAGGCCACAAGTTATTCACTGATGATTTTGTTGTAAATTTTGCTGATTATAAAATGAACGGTGGGCAGATTCAGCTGGAACATATCAGAAAATATCTCCATGTTAATAGAGTCTTGGACACTGCTGTAGGTGAAAAGATAGGTGTGCAATGACTCTTCCTACATATTTCTAGCTAGTATGGTATGGACTTGGTTGACCTCAGGGAACAAATTCCAGATTTTCCCATTCATCTTCTTATTAATAATAAATGTGTCAAGTCTTCTGGTGACCCATCTTCATAACTTAAGCCACTACTACTACATGTTCCCTCATTGACTTAGAGTAGATTGAGTAAGGGCTGCCACTTTCCCATTTGCAGTTAATGATAGAATTGTGTTTGCTGATTGTATGACTGCAGGCATCATTTTCATGGGCTGCCATATATGGAATCTCTAGAAGCCTGGCAGATACCAAATAGACACATTTAAGCAGCTTCAGTTTGACATGCAAGTAGAAGGGCACTCGGCATCAATACTCCAATTCCTTTTGCTTCTGCAGGTTTCTGAACAGTAAACCCCTGCCCCAGGAACTCCTTAGTACAGTCACTGCACTGAATGTCTGGGAGGTCATTGTGTGTATCCATGGTTAAGCCTTGGCAGAAGGCACAGATACCCAATTGTACTATGCTACAGTTATAAAGTATCCACACAGGAGGGTCTGCATGCTGAATGTTGTCCTGGAGGTGGCTCATGAGCATGAGGTCCCAAGCCTGTTACCAGTGAGAGTGAATGCCATGGTGGGAGAGGGGGCAGAGCTCAGTCTGTCTGACGTTTGTCATATATGTGTTTGCACAACCTCACTAGCTGCACAGCTGAATCCTGCCCCTCATTTTCAACCTGATCTTTCTCTGACCTTAAGGATCCTTCAGGGAGAGCAAGCTGCCACTGATGAGCCTTAGAGTCAGACTTGTAGTAGACAGGGAGCACATGATGAAGGTAGATAGGTCAGATCTCCTTGGTTGTTTCTTTTACCTGCAGATAGCTCTGAACATGTTCAATGAGGGCACAGACATGGGCCTCACACAGATGCTCCACATTTTCTTTGGAACAAGGATCTGATCTTGGACAAAGATCCTTTCCACCAGAGTTAGGATACAGTCATGAATGAAAGAGGCTGCTCAAAGTTAGAGAGTTCTCATTCTCTTCCAGGATATGTTCTCTAGCAAAGATGTTAGGGTTCTCAGACAAGATGTACACCAGTTCATTGATGCAGTGTGAGCTCTCTTGCCGCGTCTCTGGTTTTGTGGATGTGGCTGAGCTGGGGCTGTAGTCACAGAGGGAAGCAGTGATGTTGAATATGCTCTTAATAAATCTGATTCCTCCATCCCCTTAGATTATTTTCTTCTGTGATCTGAACCAGGAGCTGCAGCAGCTCAGTTTGGCCTACATAATTGGTTCTTTTCTTGCCATAAGCTTGCAGCATCTCTTTCATTTTCTTCACTACAATTGCATGGAAAATCTTTGTTCCATTGCCAAATATTTTAGGCTTCTTCTTGACCTTGATCCTTCTCCCACTTCCTGCTTTCATTACCTTCCTCCTCCTCTTCATTTAGGTGCTTGGGTTTTTAATTGTGCTTTGTCCTCTCACTTCTCTGTAGCATTTTTGTCTGCAGTGCTCCCTTTTTCAAGGGAATTCAATTCAAAGCCAGAAAGGTATATTTCCCATCCCCCTCCTTTGAGCCAGAGTCTGAGGAAGCAGATTCTGAACCCAGCCTTCATCATTGTTTAAATCCTCAGAGTCCTCATCTTCATCCTCCCTTTGAGGAACTCATAACTTTCCCTGGATGTGCCCCAGATTTCTTCTTCTGGAAATTTGTGGCACTGAGACCATCCTCATCTGAAAGGAAGAACCTTCTAAGTTCTCCTGATTTTCCTCTGTGACCTCAACAGCAGACTGCTCAGGGTTCTGCTTATGGTTGGTGATCTGGGCTTCGTAATCCCCATTATATTTATGGATGTTCTAACACAAGGTACTCAGAGCCTTTGCTCATTCTTGATCCTCTTCTTTCCCTCCCATTGCTTATTGTACCCCAGATGGTATTAGATTAGCCATGATGTGTATATAGAGTTGAGGGACACCCTATTTGTCCACAATGCTTTTGGCCTTTCCAGATACCTTACCAGGAGCTGAAATTCCTTAAGACCTTTAGTGACATCCCAAATTTTCATGACATTACATATGGTCCAGATAAAATTGGTCAGCTCTTCCAACCTTTTGTCCTTTGCATTTCACCATTCTTCTTAACTTCATTCAGCAGAAATGACTATTTGTTGTGGTTACCCCCTATAGGCTTGGGTGCTAGTTCCTCCCTGGACAGGAAGGACTCAAGACTTGTTCTCTGAAACAGTGATAAAAAACTGTGACATAGTTCAGGTATTCAGGAAGCAGCAGCAGGTCAAGTGGGATGTGGATGTGGGCCAGCTCAAGAGACTGAGCCTCTGTGTTCCTTTAACATTTTTATCAAAGATGTGAATAAGTGCATAAATGGCTTACATATGAAATGTGCAGATGGTACAAAGTTGAGAGAGATAGCTAACTCACCAACAGAATTAAGATTCCAAAAGTTCTTCAAGGGCTAGACCCTTGGGCTAAATCAAATAGAATAGAATTTAAGCAATAAGGGTGGGATTTGGGATTTTGCTCTTACATAGAACTTCCCTGGTGAGAAACTCTCTTTACCAAGGCAAATCTGCACCTCGTGGTCTTAGAATGTAACCTATAGTACTAGAAGGTTGAGTGATTTGCCCAGAGTTATAGCCAGTTTGAGGCAGAGGCAGAATCTGAAATCAAGTGGCCCTGGCTCCAAGGCTGGTTCTTTATTCACTAGGCCACTCTGCCTCTCAAAATTAAATTCAGTAGAGATAAATGTAACATCTTACTCCTGAGTCCAAAAAAAAAATAAGCTTCATGTGAACATGAGGGGAAAAATGGCTAGACAGTGGTTTGCCTGAAAAAGATCTGGGAATTTTAGTCGATTTTTAGCTCAGTATGAGTCAAAAGCATGCTGTGGCAACTAATAATGCGATCTCAGCCTGCATATTACAAGAAGCATAGATTCCAGGAATAAGGAGGTGATAGGTTCAGTGCCCTCTGCCCTGTTGAAAGCACATTTGGGGAATTATGTTCAGTTCTTGGCATCCTTTTAAGGAGGTCACAGATAAGCTGGCAATCAATGAGAGAATGGCATGTGCTGTGAAGATCAGTTTGAAGAATTGGGGAAATTTAGCCTGGAGAAGAAAAGACCTGTGGGGGACATGATAGTTATCTTTAAGTATTTGGAGGGATGTGCCATGGAAGCTGGGTTGTATTTATTCTGCTTGGCCCCAGGCAACAGAATGAGGTGCCATGGGTGGAAGTAGTATGAAGCCAATCTAGCCTTCATGGTAGAAAAAGCTTAATAACAAATGAGAGCTCTATCACAGTGGAATGGGTTGCCCCCAGAAGCTATGACTTTCCCTGGCTTCAATAAAAAGCAGAATGATCACTTGTCAAACTACTTCTCTATTAGAGAAGGAATTCTTTTTTTCTGATATGACTGTACTAGACAGTCACTGAGGACCTTTTGTTCTACCTCTGAAATTCTGTGTTTCCCTAATAGAGAAATAAAGAAAACAAACATGAAAAACACTACAGAATGCAAAGGGTTCAGACTCCCTCCTCCCACCCGCTTCAGCCCTACATTATTTAAGGTTTTAATTTTGTTTTGAAATTGCACCAAATAAAGTCTTGAGTGGGAAGTTATAGTGCCAGAAAATTTTTAAATAAGTTTTCCAACAAACAGTGTTTAGGGGGTGAAAAACTATGATTCTGTAAAGTTATAGGGGAAACAGGTTTCATATTGGTTATAGGGAGGAAAAAAACCCCTTTCTAATAATAAGAAATGTCCCAGAAATGGCATAGACTTCACAAGTGACTCGGTTCCTCATCTTTTTTTTTTGCTTGTTTTTTTTTGGAGGGGAGAGGGAGGGCATTTGGGGTTAAGTGACTTGGCCAAGGTCACATGGCTAGTAAGTGTTAAATGTCTGAGGCCAGATTTGAACTCATGTACTCCTGACTCCAGGGCTAGTCCTCTATTCCCTGTGGAACCTAGTCCCCCTAGTTCCTCATCCTTGAGAGGAGTTGGATGATCATCTCTCAGAGACAATGCAGGAGATTCACATATCCAGGTTAACAGATTGGATTTGATATCTAAGGACCTTTTCAAGCCTCAGAGTCTGGGAAATGATCACGTGCTCAGCTTGTGACACCATAGCAGTTAGCCAACTTCTTATGCTCCAAGACTCCACTTTTCATTCTGTTGATTTGTTTTTCATTGCCTCAGATAAGGCTTGCATAACTGGTGTTCTATCTGCCAAAACTAACCAAAGCCCTCAGGGTATTTCTCACCTTCCTTGGGAAACAAAACTCTTGGCAGGTTAATTATAACCTCAAGGATCAATAGTCCTGTCCAACATATTGCCACCTTTTACTCCATTTTTCTGACACTGACTAGTCAGAGCACAGAAGAGGTTTTTCTTCCTAATTCCTTGAAGACAAAGGGTAGGATTAAGGTGCTTGTCATGTGGAGAGGACTGCTGTATTTCCAGATGCATGGAAAAGTTGACTTGTGATTTCTGGAAGTTGACTCTTACTCCATCTGTTCAATATGACACCAGATAGAAGCTAAGAAGTCTTCATTATGTTCCTTGGGAAACAGCTGCATATAAGTTATAAGACATCAAGGGTCAGTGAAGCTCAGAGGAGTAAAGTGACTTAACCAAGGTCATATAGCTGGCTAGTAAATAGCAAAAGCTAGACTAGAATGCAAATGTCCTGGCCTCTCTGTCCAGGGCACTTTCCAGTGTGATTCAGTAGTGAATCATAGTTCTCCATCGCCATGATTCGGTGATTGTTTTAGCTTGTCCTGCTTTCTAAGAGAGATATTGATAAATGGAAATTCTAGGCTGCATGCTGTGGTCAGAAAAGTGCATTGAATATCAGGAGACTAGGGCTCTAGAACTAGCTCTATGACTAAGGGATCTAGGTTCAGTAGACAGGAGGTTTCCTACAAAGCAGCCTGTTCCATTTTTAATAACTGTCGTCATTAGGAAGATCTTTATTCTAACCTAAAATCTTGCTTTTTGAAGCTTCTGCCCATTAATCTTGATTCTGTCCTTTGGGGATGCATAATATAAATCCAATCCCTCTCTCACATGAGAGCTACTTAACTACTTGGAGAGAGTTATCATGTCCCATCTTCCATTCTCTTTTCTTCAGGCTAAAAATATCCAGTCACTTCCATGTTCTTCATGGTTTCTAAGACCCTTTGTCATTCTGGACCTCCCGCCCCTATTCACCAGTTCCAGACATGCTTAGCTTACCAGTGACCACCTGGAATAGTCCTGAGTCTAGGAGCAATCAATCAAGTCCTATTCTTGGGGTAAATAAAATTCCTTAACAAATTTAAACTAGTGCCTTCTCTAAAATTATCTTGTATCCACTTTTTGTCTAGCTTTTATCTCCCCCTCTTTCCTTCTTCCTTTCCTTCTCTATCTCCCTCTCCCCCCTCCTTTCCTTTCTTCCTCTCTTTCCTTCTGTTTTCCCCCTCCCCTTCTGTTTTCCCTCCTCTCCCCCTCTTTTCCTCTCATCTATGTCTTTATAATACATATTCATACACATACATATATGCATATATATGTTTTCTTTGTTTTTTGGTTTTTTTTGCTTTTTAGAGGGGGGAAGGCAGGGCAATTGGGTTAAGTGACTTGCCCAAAGTCACACGGCTAGTAAGTATTAAGTGTCTGAGGTCAGATTTGAACTTGGTTCCTCCTGACTCCAGGGCCAGTGCTCTATTCATTGCCCCACCTAGCCAACCTGCATATACATGTTTTTTCTTGCATATTAGAATGTAAGCTCCTTGAGGGCAAGGGTTATTTTTCAGTTTTGCTTTGCATCTCTTACATCTAGAGACAGATAGTTGGTGGAGTGAGTGGAGTGCTGTGCTTGGAGTCAAGAAGACTTGAGTTCAAATCCTGACTCAGACATTTATGACCATAATTGGTGTCCCTGGGCAGGTCAACCTAATCTCCCAGAGCCTGTTTTATTACCTGTAAAATGGGGATAATAATGTTGCCTGTTTCCCAGGATTGCTGTGAAGTTCAAATGACAAGATAGATGTTAACTGCTTTGCAAACATAAAAGTGATCTATAAATGTTAGCTATTACATCTATTATTGCTATTTAGCACGGTGCCAGGCACAACTATCAGTAAACTTTTATTAAGTGTCTGCTGTGTTCCAGGCACTGTGATCAGCACAGCGCTTACAATACATACTAGGCATTAAAGAAATATTTCTTGGTTCATCAGCTGAAGGTAGTAAGTCTCATGTGAAAAAGACTTGGGATCTTTAGTGGACAGCAAACTCGGTCTGAATCAATGGTAGCTTATGAGACTAATCTGATCATCTGGTGCATTGACAGAAGTGGGTGTCCCAGAGGGACGTTCTGCTTCTCCCATACTTTGCCTTAGTTGTTAGCATAGTATGGTACTATGTTCATTTATGCTCATTGCTGGATACCAGTGTAAGGAGTTGAAAATGTGTAGCCTTCACGAGAGAAGACCTAGGAAGGTATATGATAACTGCCTCCACATATAGCTACCCTGTGAATGAAGGATTAGATTTATGTGATTATAAAATACTAGAATTATAGAATTTGGAAATGTAAGGGACCTTAGAGAAAAGTCTAGTCCAATCCATCATTTTATAGTCGAGGAAAATGAAGCTTTGAGAGGGTCAGTGACTTACTTAGAAGATTAGAAGAATACCTAGGAAATAATCTGGGATTCAAATCCAAAACCTTAGACTCCAAATCCAATAGGCTTTTTTCCCTATAGATTTGTATAACATGTCCCCAAAAGGGACATGTCAGATGGGACAATGTCAGAAGGAAATCTAAGGAAATTTGATATAAAAAAAAAAAACCTTCTTGGCCAAAAGGTCCAAATAGAATGGCTTTTAAATGGGATTTGAGCTTCCCATTTCTAGAAGTCTATAAATGATACCTGGATATCCACTTGTTGGGAATACCATAAAAGAGATTAAGGCTTAACTATAGGTTGAAGTAGCTGACCTGTTAGATCTGAGGTTCTATTATTCTATCTCTGAAATCTTGAGGACCAATTGTACCTCCTTAAGTGGAGGTGTTTCAATGGTCAAGTTGGAGTATCCAACTGGAAGAAATTCACCATCAGTGATCTGGATTAGGGAGATCCAATATTAGGGTGTCAATAGCCAGTAATGGAGGCTTCTACGGCTGGAAAGAAATATCTCTACTTGGATGAAATGCTTAGCATTTGAAGATTTCAGGTCACTTTCCAAATTAGTAGTGTCTAAGAACTGACTGCCCTGCGTCAGTGTCTTAAGAGCATACATGAAAATGCCAGCCTTCCCATGGACACATAGATCAATAGGCAGATGTGGCCCAAGGGATAATATTCTACATTTTTGCTTTCTTCCCCTCTGAAAACTTCTTGTTCCCTGCCAAGGCTCCCTGACTGAAAAGTGGCTTCTAACACCCTCCAAATCACTAATGCTAAACCATGTTCTCAGGTGTTTATAGTTAAGGAAACATATGTTGAGCACAATATATCCACTTAATGTGGATGTCAATGTACCATCAAACCTATCTTTTTCAGGGTTTACTTGTAAAGGAAAAAAAAAACAAATTTAGAATAAATATGACAAAGTGATGCCAGGAATGTGCAAATGAGACCTAGTAAAAGAGATCTGAATGACTCACAGGCTGAATAACGCTCTAGTTTCCTCCAGGACCACATGGTGTGACCACCCTCTTTTTAGAGCGATCCATGTGATAGGACATCCCTTCCATTCAGTTCTCTCCAAGAATGGTCTCTTACTCCTAGGATTCCCTCTGCGAGGGTCAGGTTTTACTCAAATTCTAGACTCTTTGACTTATTCCATTGGCATATTTTCTACATTTCTCATAAACCTTAGACAGTCAAGAGTGGTTACCACCACCATTGTTGAATTCAGTCCTCTGCTCATGTAGTTCTATATTTTACAGAAACACATGTTCATTTGTATATGAAATATATGTCCCTATATATGTCCGTATATAAATATATGCTCACGCACACATCTGTGTATGTATATATGTGTACACATACATATATGTGTACATGCACATATATGTGTATCTATGTGTAGATAGATATAGATGTCTATCTATATCTGTTTTAGACAATGTTTTTATTTTTAAGATGGGCAGCTAGGTGGTGCAATCATCTTCATGAGTTTAAATCTGGCCAGAGACACTACTAGCTTTGTGACCCTGGGCAAAATCTAGACCTATTTGCCTCAGTTTCCTCATGTGTAAAATGAGCTGGAGAAGGGAATAACAAACTACTTACTATAGTATCTTTGCCAAGAAAACCCCTAATGGCGTCAAGGAGAGTCTGATACAAGAACAAAATATTTTAAAGTGGAGTAGATAAGTGTGAGATGCTCTTCTCATGGAAGTTCCTTTGCACATGACACTCCCATGTCTCCATGCTGAGTATCTTCACTGGCTGTCCCTCATCCCTGGAAGTTTCTCCCTCTTCATGCCTGCTTTCCAGCTACCTTGACTCTCTTAGCTAAAGTCCTACCTTCTATAAGGCTTTCCAAGTTCTCCTTAATCTTAGTGCCTTCGCTGTGACATCATCTATAAGTGACCCTCTATAGATCCTGTTTACATACAGCTGTTTGCATATTTCCTCCTCCCCTAAACTGGGGGCTCCTTGAGAACAAGGACTGTCTTCTGCCTTCCTTTGTATCTCCGACATTTTACAGTGTCCAGCACATAGAGGGGCTTTAATAAATGCTAGTTGGCTGAGGCCACTAATGCGGATCAACAACTTCTCAGTAGTTTATAATCTTTAGTGAATTGCCTGGGGTGGGGTGGGGGGGAGGAGGAGGCAGCGGGTGGATGGGGGCAGCTAAGTTCAACAGTGGAAGCCAGTTGCAGATTCTACCTCCTCCTGTGGGATGCTCCCAACCCAGCAGAACCTTTCCTGAACTCACACAATTCCTTTTTCAGAAGTGAATCAACAGATTTTATTAGAAATGTGACCTGTTTGAAATGATCTTTACTAAGAAGAAAAATTTTCAAGAAATTTAGCCATAAAGTAGGAAGGCTGGTGGGATGTTGCAAAGAGAGAAATGTAGAATGTAGAATGCTGGTTCAAGCCACTTAAACATTATGGGCTTGATAGTAAAGCTTATGGCTGTATTGGTCATTCCTATAGACGAATTCTGACAAAGTCTTGGGTTGCATTTGGAGGAGTTGCTATTTTAAACAAAAGCAGAACCAGGCTTGGGAATACAGTGAAGAATACAAAATTGCAAGCTCATGAGCATAAATTGTGTTATGTTACTAAGCCTGAAATATAATGGAACCATTGAAGGCGGCAAAGCACAAAGTGAAACCCTGGGGAACCTATTAATAAAGTGTAACTTGGCCAGAGGAAATGGGATTCTGCTTACTAAAAAGAGTATTATGGATGTGTTTAGTATAAAATACAAATATTATACAGCAAGGCAGGTTAAGAAGACCAGCTGGATTTCTCTTGACCCCATAAGATTAAAGATGTATCTAGGGTTTTAACTGTTGGGAACCCCCTCCTTCTAGACACTCTCTCCTACCTCAAGTTCCTTGGGTTCTCATCCTTCTCCACATGTTCACAACAGACAGAAGCTACAATTCAATTGATTTCATTAAACATTTATCAAGGGCCTCCCGTGTGTCAGTTACTGTGCTAAGTGTTGGGTATAGAGATAAAACAAAAGACAATGTTTGCCCTCAAGGAGCTTGCAGTGTAATGGGTGAAGACTAGTGGAAGCTGAAAAGGGAATGGGAGAAGGAGGTGGAGACCAGACGGCGTCTTGTTTTGTGGAGATGAGGACAAAAAAAAAACCGTAGATGGAAAGTGGCTGGAGCTGTGAAGGCCAAGTTCTACACTCTCTAAAGGAAGGCTTTGAGTAGAATTCAGTTGCCCCACCCTCCAGCCCTCCAATTAGCGGGTTATGTGTTTCATGTCAGTCTGGAGGAGAATAGGATGATGGAGCTGGTGCCCCCTCTCAGCAATAAAAGGGACACATTTTCGCAACTTCATGATAGATCTGGGCCAAGAATGGGTTTGAGGTCCCTCCCCCATCCCTCCAGGGATGCCTGGAGCAGCAGGTCCTCCCTCACTACAGGGAAGGAAAGAGAGACTGAATTTCCCCATTGAAGTCCTTTGTATGCATTTTCAGTTCCAATTTAGTAGCCAGTCAAAGAGGTCCTTTCTTCACCAATGTGGAAAGGAAACTGTCATAGAATACTTACCATGTGTTTTGAAGTCCTTGAGGACAGATGCATCAGGTCTACCATACTACTACACATGCCCGCAAGGACCATGCTCTCATTGACCAGTCCCCTGTTACTTATAAATGGGTTTTTTTTTTTGTTTATTTGCTGATTTTTATTTTTTGCAGTTCTATCATTTAACTCATCTCATTCTTCCCTGGAAGTCCAGTCTTGTAACAAATAAATATAATCAAGCAAACTAAATAAATGCATTAGCCACATCTGAAGCTGTTTATCTCATTCCACACCTCTACAAAGATGCCATCAGATTTGTTATCTGATTAAAAAAATCAGGATGGTCCCTGTGTTAATTAGATTTCTAAAATCTTTAAAAATTGTTTTCCTTTATATTTTTTCTTTATCTGTCCTTTTTTTGGGGGGGGGGATTAATTTCATTAACTCCTATGGTTTTAACTGTTACCTTTCTATATCTGACTCTGGAATCTATATGTTTAGCCCTGACCACCACTAAAAAAAATGAAGACTTGTACCACTAGCTGTTGCAAGGACATTTCTGCCCCATCTGTCTTCCCAGCACCTCAAGACCTTTTTGTCTTTTTCCTGAAACCATGACCCCTTCTGAATTCAGTATTTCTTCCAATAGAACTACTATTCCCTTAGTCTCTTGTGTTCAAAATGTTGACTTTATTTTTTACTTCCCTCTTTCATATCCATTTGGTTCCCAGATCTATTCCATTCTTCTTTTGCAATATCTTTCTGTCCCTTCCACTCTATTCCTTTAGAATAAGGATTTAGTACCACCTACCTGCTGTTACAATAGCTTCCCAGCAGGTATCCTTCTCCTCTCTCCTCTATCCTAATTCATCCTTTATACAATTCCAAAAATAATCTCTCTTACATATTGATCCTGGGCTCTAAAATCTTTAATATCTGCTCCTTCCTACGTAAAGTTCAAACTACTTTGCATGGCATTCAAAGTCTTCTACAATTTGGTAACCATCATGCTTCTTCAGCATATGTTAGTCAAATTAGATGCTTTCTATCCTCTAAAAATGCCCTGTGTTTTGTATTAATTTTTTAAAAGACTAGTGAACTGTAGGCCAGTGAACTTGATTTCAATGCCTGGTAAAATCCCAAGAAGTATTATTAAAGGTATGCTTCACAAATATCTAGAAAAGGAAGTGGTACACACAAAGGGCCATCATGGCTTCATCAAGAATAGGTCAGAAGAGACTCATTACCATTCCATTTTTGTATTTGTATTACCCCACAGTGCCTTGCACGTAGTAGTCACAACAACAAAAATTTGATGCTTAATTGACCCAGTTGAAGGCACAGAATTACAAGTATTCCCCAATTTATAGAAACAGTGGTTACTATTGGAAAAGTCCACCTGTATGTAAGCAAATTGTATGGAATTTGGAACAGAGTTTCTCATAGAGGTAATGTTATAGATGGCAACTATGTGCCTCGTTGTTCAGTTGCTTCAGTCATATCTGACACTTCATGACCCCATTTGGGGCTTTCTTGGCAGATATACTGGAGTGGTTTGCCATTTCCTTCTCCAGCTCATTTTATACAGGAAGAACTGAAGTAAATAGGGTTAAGTGACTTGCCCAGGGTCACACAACTAGTAAGTGTCTGAAGACAGATTTGAACTCAGGGAAGTGCTCTTATCCACCTCTTCACCTAGCTGCCCCATATGCCTAGGCCAGCCATCAAAAGTCTTTCTAACCCAAAATAAAGATATTGTATATTTGCAATGACAAATAGCAAAAAAATACTGAGATGTTCTTCTCTGATGATCTTCCTCCTTCAAAAAGACTGAGTCAGACTCTGGTCCTCAATTACTTATAATCTCCAACTCCTTTCTACAACCCTTCTCTTCCCCCCAG
>JAQQSU010002547.1:0-14639 GCA_028627135.1 Pseudochirops cupreus
TTTAAAACTGCAAGGGACTTGAGGCCATTTTATCCAACCTGCTAATTTTTTTAGATAAGGAACTAAGGGCAAAGAAAAGAAGTGACTTTTGGGACCACTTAAACCATCGTTAACAGACTTGGGACTTGATTCCTGGTTGTCCCTTGATTCAAAGTTTCTTGTTCTTTCAACTTTACCGTAATTTATTTGCGAACATAAAGTCAGATCAGTGTGAGAATTAGTTTTTCCATTACTCTGTTTCCTAGTTCATATGATTGAATTTTCGAATGAGATTTTTTGAAAGGATGCTTTTATATGAAGCACTTGGTGAAAACTTTAAAATAGGAATCATAGTGGTTTAACCTAGAAAAGACCTTAAGTAAAGATCTGCTCTTTGAGCACTCAAAATGGAAAAATGTCTCTGAAATTAGGTGGAAATGTGAAGACAGAAACATTTCCATTCTATTTTTCAAATAGTAGAGAAGATGCATTTCTAGAAGCTTTGAAATTATTAAAAATATTTTAACAACTCTCAGGTTTCACCTTAAATCCAACATATTTACACAAATAAAAGTAGATCAAAATAGTCAGTATCAATGGAACTATTATATAACAAGGCACAGTACACTGATTGTGGATCTATTTGACCCACTGAAATTTGGAATTACAGTTTTAAAAAGTATATATAACTTATATTTCATATACATCTTACATATATGTATACACGTGTGTGTATAAATTTTTTGAAAGTTAATTCATGCATCATGCTGCTGTAAGTATTCCACTGAATTTAAAGACCCAAAAAAGGCCCCATAACCAAAAAGAAAAAATAAAGATACATAGCAGCTATTTTTGTAGTAGCCAAGAATTACAAGCAAAGTAGATAATCACCAGTTGGGGAATGGCCAAAGAAATTGATGTGCATAGTTCTGCGAAATGATGAATGTGAAGCATAGGAAGAATTACAGACTGATGCAGAGCGAAGTAAGCAAAACCAGGGAAAAAATATATCTAGTGACATTAATAACAAACAGCTGAAAGAACAAAAACCTACAATTATATATTGTGTTACTCTAAGATCAGCTTTGCCCAGGGGAAAGATGAGTGAAAATGTCCCTCCCTCCCATGCCTGCTGAGGCGGGGGACACTCGGATCAGAACAGTCAGTGAACTGTCGGACTCAGTTGGTGCCTCGGTTTGCTTTGCTGAACTGGTTCTTATTCCTCTTTCATTTTAATCTTTGTTACAGGGAATGGCTTGCTTGTTTGGGAAGGGAGGGATATATTTGAAAATAAAGGTGATGTAAAAATAAAAATATATCAATAAAATTTTAAAACATATTTCAAGTCTGATATATTGAATTTTGTAGCTGGACCAGTGATAAAATGCCAATGATCTTTGGCAGAAGGCTCAGCACTTCTTGGGGCACACATGGTGAGATGGCTGGATGCTGTTACTGGGATGCATCTTCAGAATTTCTAAAGATCTGTGATTTCAACCCTTTGGTAATTCCCTCTATATGCAAACTGAGTCTCTTTCATGCCTTCAATATTTTTTTCTTTCTTGAGTTCCCCTGGTCAGAGAATTCATCATCTGGTGGCCAAACTTTTGGCGATGAGCCTCTCTGGGTTTTGGAAACTGGTCTTCTGACACTTTTTTTGTTGGACCTGTGCTTATTAACTTTCTGGCTTGGGTTATACCTGTTGGAAATAGTCTCCTGCCATAGCCTTTAAGATTTGAGAGTTTCTTGCCACTTCTAAGGGACCTAAAGATAATCTCGTTGAACTTTTGGGCAGAGGTGTATCATGTTCCCCACTTGATAGCTGAAGACCAACGTGGTGGCTTGCCCAATGTTGCATTGTTGCAAAGGGTGTAGGAAGAAGGGAACATGGAAATGGGTCAGGATTGGATGGAACTCATATCTCTGCTTTCTAATGCAATGTTCCTTTAGCTGTGTCTCCTGCTTTTCCAACATCAACTAGCTTTTGACTTGTGCTTTTAGAAGCCCTGCCCTTATATCCTTGTTAGTAGAGGAAGGCAAGGGAGAGCATTTTGTTCTCAGTAGGCAGGCAAATAAATTTTAAGTATTTATTTTCCTTTGAAAATCAATTACATTTGTTGCAATGTTTTGGGGGCATATGAAGGTATTTACACAAATGACTGATATAAAAATAAATTTAGAAGGAAACAGAGTCAGTATTGTCTATTTGCTATTCAGATTTACTTGTGACAAACCAAGTATTTTTAATGGAAGAAATTACCCCATTAACAATTAAATGTCAGGTCATTCTCATGAATATTTGTATCAATTTATAGTAATTTATAAATCTTTAACCATTTCCCCCATGAAGTACTGACTAGGATCTCTGATAGAATGGAGCATTAGCAATTTAAATTAGCCTAACATCTAAGTACCTGTACTGTTTCCAAAGCTCTGTCCTGAGCAAGCTACAAAGAAATGATAGGATTTCTGCTTCCTGTTAAGATTTAAGTAGGTCATCAATAGATATCATGGATTAAAATAGTAACTCACATATTAAGGCATAGTTTATTCACTTAGAAAACCAAAAACTTAACATCTTCCATATTTTTTATTTATTTTGTTAAACATTTCCCAGTTACAATTTAATCAGATTTAACTTTGGAATGGCTTCCCCCCCAAGATCTGAGAAATTCAGTGACCGTTACCATGATATTCTTAGGGTGATATATCCTGTGCAAAGGAAGGACTTGAACCTGGACATTTCTTCCTCTGGCTAACTCTGTAACCGTTGTGCAAAAACTGCCTCCAGGAATAGGAATAAAACTTTTTTTTTCTTCCTTGTAATATGAGTCTATCACATGGTGCTACTTCTCCATGCCTATTTCAGAAAAATGCGGTTAAGAATTAAAATACTGATAGAGTCCTTTTGAAATTCTTGTGTGAAAATGTTTATAAAGAATTTTTATAATACGAGAAAAAAACGTAATTTTGAATTCTATAATAATATGCTGATTAGTAATCCTGAGATCAGGCCTTTATTCTACAGTAGTCTAGCTTTTGGGTTGATAAGGAAAAGTAAATGGTGAAATTCAGGGTGTATGACCAGTAAATTTACTGGAATTAGAAAATAGCTTCCATTAGTTAGTATGGAATCAACAAGTATGTAAGTATTGATGTGCCAAGGCGATGGGGAAACAAGACAAAAATTTATTTTAAAATACCCTGTCATTTGTTTCAAGGCACATCCATGTAGGATTAGGGGAAGTCTTAAGTAGAAAAGAGTTCTTTTAATCCCCCCTCCCCATATAAAAATTCTTATCTGGCTAATTAAGAGGAAATTTATATCTTGATTTAACAATTATTTATATTTTTGTAAAGATATACACACACACACACACACAGACACACATAGAGAGAGAGGCATTTATATTAATCAAGTTTTTTCTTCTTTTTCAGGTTGGAAATAGACCCATAAGGCCACATTCTTCTGTGTTACCTCTTTTATGGTTACTTTGGAGAAAGTGATCTTGAATGTAAATCTCATTCATGTTAAATTATTAATAAAATGAAAAGCCAAAATATTAATGTTTCCTTTATTAAAATGCATTGTAGGGCTTTTATGGTGAAATATTAAAACTGACCCTCACAGCACAAAGTTAAATTTTTTTTTTACTCAAATTACTTCAAATAAAAATCTGCCTTTTGCTTCTGTCATCACACCTCTTCTGGTGAGGTTCTCCCCATTTTCTATGAGTGGCTCCCCTTTTTCCTTTTAGGTCCAAAAGACAGTGTCTGGCCTTGTATTCAGGCTGGCAGCACAGAAACTGCCCGTTTATCTCCAAACATGGATGAGCTTCCTGAAAGAAAGTCATTCGAAGTACTCATTTGCCTATAAGCCACATTTTACAAAACCATAATTCCTGGATAATGGTTTGTGATATCATGATAAATATTGGAAGAGGCACCTCTCCAGTTGAATCCTATGAATAAAAGCTATACCAAATCTCAGTGCAAAATCAAAATCTCTTGCCTCATTCTACTTTTTATGTTAACTTTGCAATCACATAAGCCTATATAGGAACCTTTTTTATCCCTTATTCCTACATGACCCCAGATTAAAATTTACCTTTTGGTTGCAGTCCTTCAACTGTTGTTCTTTGCAGCAAAGAACCTATTTTACCTGGGCTACTCCTCTCTGGTTGTGGCAAAGTTCAAAATCTTTGTCAATTTTTTAGGGTGAGTGGGTACAGCAAACAAATATGATGTCATGTTTAGAACTCCCTAAATTTAAGCCAAAGTTATTATTTATTTAAATGGTTTGTTTTTCTACAACTTTATCTTTTGATGCCTATTGTAATGTTAAAGTTATTAAAAGCTGAAATGGTTACCCACTCTTTTTCTGTCCCCTTTCTCTGCTCTCATTTGACAACTGTGAAACTTCAGATGTGGAAAAGAACCAGTGTTTCTGAACTTGGGCAAACTGCAAACTGTAATGAATTCCCCCTGATTCAATGTTCAGCCTCACACGGTACAACGACCCACGTAATTCACAGGGAGAAAGCAGTTTTTCAACTGTTTAAAGTACAGTAAAGAATTTCCAAGCAGCAGCTAGGAAATAATATTTTTATTTAACTGGACTTTACAGATGAGGAAACCAACTTTAGTAACCTTGTCACTTTATCAGTCACACAGGCAGTAGCTGTAGAGCTAGACGTTCTCTTGAGAAGGACATTGAGAGCTCATATACTCAAGGTCTGCGCTTTGCAGAAAAACTGTAGAGATGTTTCTTGTTATTGATGAAACCACAGCTCAGCGTCTGCCCCCTCCTTGGGAACATGGGACTTTTGCTTTTGTCACATTGTCTGCAACAAACTCTGTACTGTTGAATTAGAATAAAAGCAGAATATGATGAGGCCCCTTTGGGCAAGGTGGCAGGAAATACTGTGGGGTGAAGTTAGAACCAAGTACAGAGCCATGTGGTCTGCTTATGTTTGAGGTCTGAGAGGAGGATTAGAGAAGTAGAGCCTTGAGATGGCTGTATTTTGGAAGCCATGTGATTAAATGCATCAACGAAAAAAAGACTTATTGAATCTAATGCTAAGATAATAGTTGGGAAGACCAATTTTTATAGGGCGAAGGGCAGGAAAAAAAATTGGGAGCAGCCAGAATAAAGTATGTGAATTTTCCAGTAAAGACAAAACTAGCTTGAAATGTATGAGCACATACTCAAGAGAAATTTTGATTTGAAATAAGAGTGTGTTTTGCAAGCACCAAGAAAGGAAAGGTTGAAGAGGAGAATGGATCATTAAATGGAACAGTTTTGACTAAGGGAATGGCATCAAAATCTGGGGTAGAAGGATTCATAGGGTAAAGGGATTAGGAAGACTTTAGAACAGTAAAGAAAGTTGAAGGAATTCATTTCAATGGCTTATCTCAAGTTGGAAGTGGATAGGGGACTATACAGTATGTTGGTAGTCATAGGATTCAAGAACTGAAATGTCTGGGTAGGAAAGGGAAAATAAGACCAGAAAGAATTTGGGCGATGGACTGAAGAGAAGGGGAAGGACCAAAGGACTTTTATTCTGATAGAGAGGGTTAAGATATAGCCAGTCTAGTTTTCATATGAGACATTTTATCAATGCTTGTTAAATGGCAGTGAACTTGGTAGGGGGAGTGAGTTGAAGTAGGATTGAGTTTAATCAAAAGGCTCATATTTGGAGTCTGCTTTCTTTTTTTCTAAATCCTTATCTAAATCTAAATCCTTTCTAAATCCTTAAGGTCCCATCCACTTTGGGGTCTATGATAGGGTCAATCAGTCAGTTAACATTAAGTGCTCACTACTGTGTGCCAGGCAGTGTTAAGGGCTGGAGATACAAAGTAAGGGAAAAGGCAGTCCCTCAACTTGAAGATACCACACCTCATAAAAAAATGAAAAGGGGATGGGGAAGAGGGAAAGGAAGAATATCTTGAGCAAGGACACAAAATACTGCAGCCAGGTGTGGAATTAGTAGGGATCTCTTGTCCCAGGTCTCTCTCCTTATAAAGATCTAGGAGTTTTAAGTAATCTAGAAGGAAATTAAATAATCCTAAAACTACTGGGAAACAATCTGGCAGAAATACAGTTTAGAAGATGCCCTCCAGGAATTGCTTTGGTAGTGAAAGAATGGAAAAGAAGATTGTAAGGCAGATGTCAAATACGTTGACAAAAGCACCCACTGAGTTCTCATAACAGTTATGTGGAAAAGTTTACATACAGATGAAGTAGACAAGAGATTACAAGTTATGAAAAGTCTAGAAGTAGCAACTTGGAGCAAGGTTTATACTGACTTCCAGGCCCAGACATTTTGGGAATAGAGCCAAGAGAAAATCCAGCACTTGGAGGCACAGAAAATTGATTTTAAGTTAAAACATTAGGAGGATAAGATTGAAAATATATTCATGACTAACTCATGTCTTCTGTAAAGGTAATGACAATAAATGTCACAATGTATGGGGGGCAACCAAAGCAATTCCTAGAGGTAATCATGCTGAAAAAGAGAAATTGAGTGAGTAAGCCTTAAAGAAACTTTAAAATAATGTGTCAAGGAAATCCAAAGAAGGGAGTTTATCAAAATTAGGGAATAAAATTTTCAAATTATAAATCGGTCTTAATGAAAAGAAGTACCATGAACAATGATAACCAAATGGCAAATTTTCAAATCTCAAATTATGCTAAGATTAGAAGGGGAACATGTCAAGTACTATGAAGCTTGCCTTGTGAGTACCATCTCCCATACCGAGCTAAAGCCATCCCTCTGAAATTTTTGTTCACTTGTTTCAGTAATGTCCAGATCTTCAGGACTGACTGCACTTGGGGTTTTCTTGGCAAGGACACTTAAGTGGTTTGCCATTTCCTTCTCCAGCTCATGTGACAGATAAGGAAACCAAGAAGTTACAATCTCTTCCATTCTTTAACCTGCCACTATAGATTTACAAAGAGAGTGATTTCAAGGGAAACTAGTTCAACCTCTTCATTTTACATCAAAGGAGACTAAAGGCCAGACAGGTCGACTGCTTCCTGACCTCAGACCTGGAGCTCTACCACTGTGCGACCTGGCTGCCCTTCCCTCTGATTTACCCTCCAGTTGAACTAAACATTCTTGTTTTGTATGTACTGTCCTCCCTATTTTAATAGGAACTACTTTTGGGCAAGAACCTTGTTTTTACCCTTTTTTGTACCCTCAGTCCTTAGACTAAGTTATTCTTGATTGACTATAGTGATTTAAAAGCTAATTTATATGGAGATCTTGCGATAGATAAGAGATTGTGCTTTATCAAAAGTCAATGGAGATTTCTGGTGCCAAGACAGTGGAGTAAGGAAGAAAACCTCTGAAGCCCTTCCATATTCCCCTCAAATAACTAGAAAATCTCTTCAGAATTAGTCTAGAGACAGGCAGCAGCTTACCAGCCCAGCATAAAAAATGTCCCTCTGGGTTGGGAAAGGAGTGAGGTCCAAAAACAGCAGCAGCCAGCCTCACTGCAGGGGTCTGCATCTAGGCTCCACATTTGGGGTAATCCACTAGGGAGGCCCCATTCTCCTGCAAACCTCCAGCCCCCTAGGGAAGTGAACAGTCTGTGAAGTGCTGCAAGGGCTCACCCCCAGCCTAACCCTAATTTGATCCCATTGCTGACCATTAGTGAAGCCCTGCCCCAGGCTGACCGACAGCAAGACCCCACTGCTGGGCCTGGGCCTACCAACTGAGAAACCCTGTTAACATAGTAACCCAGAAGCAAGACCCTCTGTCCAGATCACCAGTTAAACACCATACCTAAGAGGAGGCCAACAGGCAGGTTCTACTGACCCAGGACAAGCCATAAGAATAACCTACCCTCCAGTGAAAACAAGCAACTAAGCCCTGAAGCCCAGTGAAGTTAAGACCCTAAGCCCCAGCATAAAAAGCTTGGGACAATACAGGAGCCCTCTCTCACGTAAAAATACAAAGTTACCAAAAAAGGCAGAAAAAATGAACAAATTATTTAAGAATTTGACTACAGAAAGACTATTGTGACAGGGAGGACCAATGCATAAACTTAGAGGACAATAGTATCAAAATGGCTACATGTGAAGTCTCAAAGGAAAAATGTAATTTGGTCTTAGGCCCAAAAAAGAAATCCTGGAAGACCCTAAAAAGGTTTTTAAAGTAAATTAGAGAAGAAAAAGTAGGGGGAAAATGAGAGTAATGCAAGCGAGTCATTAAAAAACAAAGTCAATAGCATGGGAAAACACAGACAAAAATTTACCGCAGAAAATAATTCCCTAAAAAATAGAATTGTCCAAATGGAAAAGGAAGTATTAAAGCTCACAGACAAAATAATTCCTTAAAAATCAGAATCGAGCAAGTGGAAGCTAATGATTGAGACATCAAGACACGACAAAAACAAAGAAGTAGAAGAAAATGTGGTTTGTTTTTTCTTTTGCTTTTTTTTTTTTTGAAGGGGGGAAGGCAGGGCAATTGGGGTTAAGTGACTTGCCCAGGGTCGCATGGCTAGTAAGTGTTAAGTGTCTGAGGCTGGATTTGAACTCAGGTCCTCCTGACTCCAGGGCTTGTGCTCTATTCACCAAGCCACCTTGCTGCCTTGATGGTAATAAAAAACAAACTCCCCCAAAATGGTCATCGTTCAAGAAATTATCAAAGAGAAGTACCCGGATCGAAACCAGAGGGCAAAGCAGAAACAGAAATGAAAACTGAGGGAAATCCCAGTCAAGTCCAGAGCTCCCAGATCAATGAGAAAGAACCACAAGCAGCAAAAAGAAGAATTCAGGTATCGTGGAGCTGTATTCAAGATTACGTAGGATCTGGCAGCATCCACACTGAAGAACCCCAGGGCTTGTAACAAGATGTACCGGAAGGCAAAAGAGTTAGGATTACAGCCAATAATCTAGCCAGCAAAATGGACAATATAATCTTTCAGGGGGGAAAACTGGATATTTAACAAAACAGAAGACTTCCAAGCATTTGGAATTAAAAGACTGAATAAAAATTCTTATCTCCAAATACAAGACTCAAGGGAAACAAAAATGTAAGAAAGAAATAAAACAAGGTTAAACTGTTTATATTTCCACCTGGCAGGATAATATTTGTAACTCTTAACTTTATTATCCTAAGAGCAATTAGAAGGGCTATATGTAGACACAGATGTGGACATAAGGTAATCGTGATGAGATGATACCCCAAAAAACAAAATAAAAGGGTAAGACACCAGCCCTAGAGTCAGGATGACTTGAGTTCAAATCCAGTCTCAGACACTTAACACTTACTACCCGTGTGACCTTAGGCAAGTCACTTAATTGACCCTGCCTCCCCCCCTGCAAAAAGAAAAGGAATTCCACTAGAAGAAGGGGGAGATTGAATGGGGTAAATTATCCCATGTAAAAGAGGCATGAAAAAAACTATAATGGATGGGGAATATTGGGGGAGAGTGGTCTTGGGCAAAGCTCAAACCTTACTCTCATCAAAACTGGCTCAAAAAGGAATTAACACACTCAGTTGGGTGTAGAAATCTATCTTACCCTATTTGGAAATAAGAAGGAACAGAGATTATAGAAATGGGAGAGGAACTGATAAAAGGGAAGATATACTGGGGAAGATGGGGATCAGAAGTAAAACACTTGTGAGGAATGAAAGGAACGGGGGTAAGAGGGGATAAACAAGCAAAAAGTAGCATAGGAGGAAATACACAGTAATAACTATAAATGTGAATGGGATGAACTCAACCCTGAAGTGGACAGCAGAGTATTAAAAAGCAGAATCCTAAAATATGCTGTTTACAAGAAACATTTGAAGCAGAGAGATACAGGGTAAAGGCAAGGGGCTGGAGCAGACTCTATGTTTCAGCTGAAGCAAACAAAGCAGGGATAGCAATCATGATCAACAAAGCAAAAGGAAAAAATAGATCAAATTAAGAGAAATAAAGAAGGAAACTATATCTTGCTGAAAGGTACCATACACAATGAAGTCATATCAGTATTACACACATATGCACCAAAGAGTATAGCACCTAAATTTCTGAAGAATGAGTTATGGGAGGAAATACATAATAAAACTATTATTAGTGGGGCACTTCAACTTTCCACTCTTAGAACTAGATAAATCTAACGAAAAAAAATAAGTTAAGTAGGTGAATAAAATTCTGGAAAAAGAGAAGATAATGTATTAGGACAAAGACCTCATATCCAAATGCAGAAAAGCAGGAATATATAAATGCTTCCTTTTCAGATCATAATGCAATAAGATTAAAATTTATTTTTTTAATTTAGTATCTTCTCATTACATGTAAAATTTTTAAATTTGTTTTTAATACTTATGAATTCCAAATTCCCTCCCTCCCCACCCCTCATTGAGAATGCAAGCAATACAATATAGGTTATACATGTGCAGTCAATGCAAAACATACCAAACATGTTGTGAAAGAAAATGTAAGGGAAAAAAATCCCCTAAAAATTTAAAAAAAAAAAAAGGATGCTTCAATCTGTATTCAGAAACCATCAGTTCTTTTTCTGGGAATGAATAGATTTTTCATCTCAAGTCCGTCATAGCTGTCTTACATCACTGTAACTGCTAAGAATAGCTAAGTCATTCACAGTTGATCATCTTACACTACTGTTATTACTGTGTACAAAGTACATTTCACTTTGCATTGGGCCATGCATCAGGTTTTTCTGAGACATCTTGCTCATCATTTCTTTGAGTACAATAGTATTCCACCATAATTACACACTACAGCCTGTTCAGCCATTCCCCAATTGATGGGAATCCTCTCAGTTTTTAATTCTTTGTCCCTAGAAAAGAGCTACTTCAAGTATTCTTGCACACACAGGTCCTTTTGGTTTTTGTTTTTTACAGAGATTAAAATTTAATTGGAAATTAAACAATCCTACAAAACAAGTGGGTCAAAGAACAAATCATAGAAACAACTGATAATTTCATTAAAGAAAATAAAGAGACAACATATGGGATGCAGCCAAAGCAGTATGTATGGGACAATTTATTATATTTCCAATTGCTTTACGTCAATGAAGCGGAGAAAAAGCAGATCAACGAATTGGGCATGTAACTAAAAAAAAACTAAAAAAGAACAAATTAGAAATCTCCAATTAAACACCAAATTGGAAATTCTGAAAATCAAAGGAGAGATTAATAAAATTGAAAGAAAACTACTGAACTAATAAAATGAAGCTGATTTTATGGGAAAAACAAAAAACAAAAACAGATAAACCATTGGTGGAATACTACTGTACTCAAAGAAATGATGAGCAAGAGAAGATCAAGAAATTTAAGGAATTAGAATAGGCAATGAGGAAACAAAAGTATTACTCTGCAGATGTTACACCTAGAAAATCCTAGAGAATCAACTGAAAAAACTTCTTGAAATTAGTTAGCAACTTCAGCAAAGTTGCAGGATACAAAATCCACATAAATCATCAACATTTCTACACATTACCAACAAAGCTCAGCAACAAGAGACAAAGAGAAATTCCACTTAAAATTACTGTAGATGACATAAAATACTTGGGAGTCTACCTGCCAAGACAAACCCAGGAAATATTCTATAAAACATTTCACACAAAATCAAATCTAAACAATTTGAACAATAATTAATTAATTGCTCGTGGGTAGGCCAAGCCAATATAATAAAAATGACACCTAAATTAATCTATTCAGTGTAATACCAATCAAATTAGCAAAATTATTGTATAGAGGCAAAAAACAATAACAAAATTCATCTGGAAGAATAAAAACTGAAGGATATAAAGGGAATCACTGGAAAAAATAATGCAAAAGAAGGTAGTCCAGATCTCAAACTGTAATATAAAGCGGGAATTACCAAACAATCTGGTACTAGTGGAGGGGGCTAGGTGGCACAGTGAATAGAGCACTGGCCCTGGAGTAAGGAGGACCTGAGTTCAAATTTGGCCTCAGACACTTAACACTTATGCTAGCCGTGTGACCTTGGGCAAGTCAGTTAACCTCAATTGCCCTACGTTCTCCCCTCCAAAAAAAAAAAAAACAGAGTAGTGGATCAGTGAACTAGATTAGGTACAAATTGCATTATATTAAATGACCATTGTAATCTAATATAAGATAAAACCAAAGATCCAAGCTTTTGGAACAAAAATTCATTATTTGACAAAACTGCTGGGAAAACTGCAAAACAGTATGGCAAAAACTAGGTATAGACCAACATCTCAACATTATATTAAGATAAGGTCAAAATGGGTAGATGGTTTAGACCTAAAGGGTGATACCATAAACAAATTAACAAAGTATAGAATAGTTTATCTGTCAGATTTATGGACAGGGAATGAATTTAGGAACAAAGAAGATATACAGAGCATTACAAAATGTAAAATAGATCATTTTGATTATATAAAATTAAAAAGTTTTTGCTGATTTTAACAAAAATATTTATAGCAGTTCTTTAAGGTATGCCCATCAATTGGGGAGTGGCTAAACAAGTTATGGTATATGATTGTAATGGAATATTATTGTGCTGTAAGAAATGATAAGCAGGATACTTTCAGAAAACCTTGGAAAGACTTGCAACTGATGCATAGTGAAGTGAACAGAACCAAGAGAACATTGTACACAGTAACAGCAAGACTGTTTGATGAAGAACTATGAATGACTTGGCTATTCTGAGCAATGCAATAATCTAAGACAATCCTGAAGGACTAATGATGAAGCATACTATCTGCCCCTCTGAGAAAGAATTGATATTGTTTGAATACAGACTGCAGCATGCTATTTTTCACTTTCTTTCATTTTTCCCCCTTTTATTCAAGTCTTCTGGAATGTACAGAGTGACTAATATGTCAATGTTTTACATAATTGCACACACCTAATCTATATCTAATTGCTTACCATCTTGGGTGGGGGGAGGGGAAGGAAAGAGAAAGTGATGGAAACTGGAACTCAAAACTTTCAACGGAGATCTTAGTGGATATCTCGTGAAAGATCCAAGTATATTTAAGATAGTTTAAAAAAAATTATTCCAAGATTACAGAATACTGAAGGAAAGAATCTTTCAAGGACTAACCAACCATATATTTAGATATATTTAATGAATACCTTACATCATTTGCTGAAAAAAAAATTCCATTTGTGTAAATGGTCTTTGTGATAAATCTGAATTTTAATGGAAAATGTTATACTTTGAGCAATTTTAAGTAGATCTGTGAGTTCATTAGTCTGGGTTGTAAGTCACAAAGTGTCCATGCCTTCTCATGTGGTGGTTCTTTTTCACATCTTTTGGCAAATTGTCCAGAGTACCACCCAACAGACTGGAAACCTTCCTATGGTTTAATATTTCATGGGTCCAATACAGTGTTGAAATTGGACACCTGTCAACCCTTTTAACATAGAAAACATCACTGCAAATTTGTTATAGTTGGACTCACCATTTCCTTTGGGTTGCTAGCAATTTTTCTAAGATTGTGGTTTGTTATGATTTCTAGTTTTAGAGCATCACCAGAGTAACTGTTGAAAAGTTGGGCTTTTGTTGGCAGCAAGGAGCTTAAGACCATTGGAAGATTGTTGTCCAATAACCTGGGTCACAGATTCAGAGTCAGAAGTGACCTTAAAAGTCACAGTCCTCATTTTATAGAGAAGGAAAAGTCCACATATGATGAGTTTCCCAAAGTCAGCTAGTATTGGCAATGATTGTGGCTCTACTTCATTATATTCATACACAGAACCCAACATTCTATTTGCTAATACATATGCTTCCTTTATAACTGAATGTCCTAATCTGAATAATTTATCTTTTTTTTTTCCAATGTGTGAGTTTTACCTGATGTCTATAGATTTTTCAGGTCTTGGATTCTGAGGTAGGAAAGAAAGTATTAAAATGTCACCAGAGGTGGGGGCGGAGCCAAGATGGTGGCGTAGGAGCAGCAAGGTATGGCAGCTCCCACACAACCACATCAAATACCCAGAAAATATGACTCTAAACAAATTTTAGGGCTCTAAAATGCACACAGATCTACCTCCCACTGAAGGCAGCTCGGCTCCTAAGGGACCATCTCAGTGCTGAGAGCTGAAAACCAGCCCAGCCTGAAACCACGGCTTTGCCACAGGGGCCCTGGGCGAGCCAAGCCGAGCCGCAGCTGGAGCTTCAGGAGAGCGGATCTGTGGCAGCTGTGGCACTTTCCAGGATTATCAAGCCATAAGAAAAAAGGACTAAGTGAAAGGTCAGTGGAACTTGGCTAAAATCAGGAGAGATAAGCAGGTCCGGCCAAACTGCCTCCAGGGCAAGGAAGCGGCAGAAGCAGAAGCCCTGCAGCCACCTCCACGTTGCTGCTTCAGAGCTCACGGCCTGCAGACTGCAGGGGGGCCAAGGGATCCTTCAGAGGCCAAGTGCTCTTCCGTTGAGCGGCCTGCATCTGGATCGTGGTCTTGGGTGGTGGTCCTGGGGTGTGTTTTCAGTGAGCCAAAGCTGGTAGGGGCTGCAGCAGCCTCCCAAAAGCTCCGGCAGCTGGGAAAACCCCAGTGATTTGGGACAGAGCTTTCCCCTCTGGAAGCAGAATTCCATAGAGCTAAAAAATCATTCACTGGCCAACCATGAGCAGGCAAAGGAAGCAAAGTAAGAATAGCAACCAAACTCTAGATTCCTTCTTTGGGGATAAGAAGGATCAAAGC
>JAQQSU010002548.1:0-14638 GCA_028627135.1 Pseudochirops cupreus
GCTAAGTGAGAAGAGCAGAACCAGGAAAAACTTGTACACAATCACAGACACATCATACATCTGATGACCATCCTTGATAAACTGGACTATCCTCAACAATGCACAGCTAAAGACAACTCCACAAGCCTCAGGATGGAAGGAGATATCTAAACTCAGAGAAAGATGTAGAAAGACTATAGTTTAAATGGAGACTGAAGCAAAACACGCTATCGTTCTCTTTCATGTCTGGTTTTGCTTTTTTTTCTTCCCCAGTGATCACTCATTGGTTACAACCCTTCTATATGACCAAACTATTGTACAATGTGAAAGTATTTGCAGATCCTATACATGATTGCACGCCACCATGGGGGGAGAGGGGGAAGGTATGGGAGAAAATCTGAAACTCAAGTGATTGTAGAACTGAATCTTGTAAACTAAAAGTAAATAAACAAATCATTCATTTAAAAAAAAAAGAACGTATGAAGGAGGAAAAAAAAAGAAAAAAATTGAACCATAAGAACACTGGATTAGCAAAGACTTGGAAGAAAAGTCTTTAAGGTAGTTTTTTTTTTTTGCATTACTAAATAAATTGCTGGTTTTTAGTCAACAAGTACAGTGGGAGCTTGGATTCTCTACATCTTTCAGACAACTGTATAATGGTAAAGGTGTGATCTACTGTGAAATATTGTTTGTGAAAATCTGTCTGTTGCCTATTAATGCTTTCAACAATGATGCCCTTGATTGGAGATATTGTTTCTCATAACAATATTATGTTCATGGAAAAGTAAACATATATGTCAGTAGTTGTTACTATTCTCTGAATCTTTTTTTAATTTAATAGTAAGGTTTGAGGGGTTTTTTCCTACATCTTTGCCATCTTCCTTCCCATAAAATACCCTGTGAATTGATCTCTCAACACCATAATCATTGTGTCACCTTCAGCATTTATTTTATATATCCCATTTCTAGCTACCTCCCCCTTTCTAATTTAGCCATTTTTCAATTCTTTGTTTTCTTTAGTATCATTTCAACTTTCTCTTTGAGCATATGTGAAAATGTGATGTTAAGTGTCCAAGTATGGTAGATTTGCCTGTCTCAATGGTGAAAAGTATATGTCATCAAAAAAAAAAAATCCCTACAGATCTTTTCCATCTTTCACCTATATATTGTCCACCTTCTCTAGTTCCATCCTTAAATATCCTTGGGATGATTTTGCTCCTGTGGGTCTCTCATGAAGATTTATTTAAACTGAATTTATCCTCTATAGTTATTCTTTGTTTTACAAGATATTATTCATATTTTTCTGTCACCCTTTGCTGCCAAATGATACACACAAATTTTCATTCTTAATGAGTTTTTTCTTTATCTTCGTATCTATCCACTTAGTATATAAGCAAAGTGTTTGCTGAATAAGGCTTCTATGTAGTCTGCAAATGTTTTTTGTCATTTCTTATTCCTGTTATATATGTGCAATGTATGTATAAATGTATACTTTTTATATGTTTATATATTAACATATAATATATATGTATCATACATAGACACATTCCTCACCCATTCCCACCTTCACAGTAAAGTGAGTGTTGAAAGATTAGTTTATTTTTGAAAGGTTTCACTGAGTTTTTCA
This sequence comes from Pseudochirops cupreus, assembly GCA_028627135.1. NCBI lineage: Eukaryota > Metazoa > Chordata > Mammalia > Diprotodontia > Pseudocheiridae > Pseudochirops > Pseudochirops cupreus. Next base: position 1,607 of record JAQQSU010002548.1, read on the forward strand.
CAAAATTTCTTTTTCTCTCTATCCCCTACAACAGATGTTGGTACATAAGCTGCAATTATTTTCATGGTGGTCTTTTTGCAAATACTGATCATGAGCACTAAAAAACAAGATGAACAAATGTTCCACAAAATTATGTTTCTTGTTGTCTTTGTATGCACGATAAAAACAACTCTACAAACTCCTTCATTTTACTCTGCAATGAGAATCTGTGAGCTCTCCTTCTATTTAGCAGCAATTTTCTTCTGTCTCCTGGGTTTTTTTTATAGTGGTAATTTCAATATTGACTTGGTTCAATTCCTTCAATCATGTGTCCACTCAGGGTCATTGCATAAATGTCTCATATTTAGGTTACCAATATCTGAGACAAATTTTATATAGATGGTTTACAAACCAGGATTTTTAGCACCTTCCACTGCTACCACTCTACTACTGTTACTTGGAGTCTATTGCCACCATTCAGAAGTTAGTTATCCTATGAAAATCTCCAAATATAGCACGGTTACAGCTCATGTCAAAGTTTCCCCAAATGTGGGTAACAGAGTCCCCAAATTCCCTATAAGTGCTCAAGACATTAAGGCAATATTATGTATAGTAAATAGCCTTTATTTCACCTCATAGAAAATTCAGAAAGAAGGACTAATAGGAACCCACAAATATAGAAAATACACAAAGCACTCAAAAGACTCATAGGAGTCCAGAAACAAATCTTAAACACACACAAAGCACTCACCGTAATTTCTATTGAAAGAATCTAAATGTGGGTTTGCTATAGGGTAACCTTTAATATTCCAGTGGAACACTAGCTGTCCCATGGGGAGACTCCAACACAGTCATTCCTAGATTTATAGGATGCCATTCTGGATTAGACTCCCCACTGAAGGCAAGCATACTTTGTGGCAGCAAAACAAATAATCCTTTTCCCACTGGACTCATATTGTCTAAATAACTCCCTATAATAGTGGGAGTTGAGGAAGAAGCAAGATCTTGATATCTTACCAACCAGATGGCATAGCTTAAACCTTTATTGATCTTCCAGCTTCAGGGATCACAGAGGTTATAGTCTCTTTTTGGAGAAGGGATATACCATGCCATGGATTAAGTTGGAAAATTATTGCCGTCCTCATTGCTTACAGGTTTTCCTTCAAAATTTTTCTTACCTCGCAAATTCAGATTGTTTCTGCAAAAGTATTTACTTTCTATCTGGTGTATGAACTTGTGATTGTTAATTTAAATTATTCAAATAAATATCTCCATTTTTCATTGCCTTTAGCTTGTCTAGAAATACACAATCATAGCATTGCAAGGTGCATTTGTAATGGCACCCTGGAGTGTTTATAGGTATATCATAGACAAAGGGGCAGGGAGGATTACACAAACCAATAGCTATCATTTTAAAAGGGCAGCAGATTAAACAAAATTATCCTTGGCCCTGTCAGGGGCACCATTTTCTAAAGCTCAATCAAAAAACTAATGGGATTCAGTGGGATGCCTACCGTCCAGCACTTTGCACCATGTGGTGCAATAATTATGCTCAATTACAGCCTAGTGTGTGGTTTCTGGCACCATAAAAATCTCCCTGAGTCAAACTAGTCTTAAAGAAAACGAAGAGCCAGCTTTGAAATGACTCTGCACCGTTAAATATCAATCCATAATTTAGTTCTCTGGGGTGCCCCTACAACTTCAGATGTGTCACTAGTCTTTTGTAAGATCACAGTGTTAAAAGGTTAAGCAATGACTTGGATTCATCTAGGGACATCTCTAGACCCAAACTCTCTCAGTGACTGTGTGAGTTTGTTGTCCCTGCCTTGGTCAGTGGATCATGAGCCCCATGGCAAATTGACGGGGAGAAAAAAAACAAATAGAAACACAGCAAAGAAATCTCAGCAAAGAAAATGGCCCACGTTCTCATTTAAAGCCCTCGCCTGCATGTTGTTCCTATTTGCATGTGTACACCCACCAGCTGTTCTGAAATGGAATAAGAGACACAGAGCCAAATAAAACAAAAGCTTCAGAAACTTGTATGTGTGTTCATGAGTGCTCATGTGTATATACCCTGGCCACAAACACAGGCAACAATTCAATAAACATATATTGTCTGCTATGTACATGGCACTCTGCTAGATACTAAAAATTAGAATATCTTTCCTCCAAGCTTTTATTCTATTTGGGGAGATACAATATGCAATCAAACGAGTAAATACAAAATTATGTCAGGAAGAGAAAGGTCTAACATCTGAGAGAATCAAGAATAGCTTGACACAGGAGGAGGCATCTGTGCTAAACCTTAAAGACAGATAAGGATTCTGAGGCAAAGGAGAGGAGGGAATCCACTCTATGCATGGGGACACCCTACAAGGAAACAGAAGATGAGTTTGAGAATTAGGTGGCAGATCAGTTTGGTTGGAATGGAGAGTAAATGAAGGGAAGTAAAATGAAATAAGTCTGGAAAGATAGGTGGGAGACAGATTGTAGAGTGCTCTAAATTCCTTGCTGAGGCATTTGTATATTATCCTACAGGCAGATTTGTACTTTAGGAAAACTGTCTTGGTGTCTCTGTGAAAGATGGATTGGAAAGAATAGAGAGAATTGGAGAAAATGGAAACGTGGTTACTAATTAGGAGGCACCTGCAGTAGCTCAAGTGAGGGGTGATGAGGGTGTATTCTTAGGGAAAACTCAAGTGAAGATTTAGGTCATAAGATCTGATTAACGGCAAAGGGCAACCAAACTGTGCATACTCTTTGATCCAACAATACCACTACTAGATCTGTGTCCCAAAGAGATCATAAAAAAGGGGAAAGGACCTGTATGTACAAAAATATTTATGCAGCCCTTTTCATGGTGGCAAAATATTGGAAACTGGGGGGATGCTCATCAGTTGGGAAATGGTTGAACAAGATGAGATATGTAAATGTCATGGAATACTATTGTGCAATAAGAAATAGGCAGATTTCAGGAAAAACTCAGAAAGACTTGTAGGAACTGATGCAAAGTGAAACTAGCAGAACCAGGGGAACATTATACACAATATCAGCAACACTGTGTGATGATCAGATATGAATGATTCAGCTCTTCTCAGCAACACAATGATTCAAGGAAAGTACAAAGGGCTCACGTAGGAAAATGCTGTCCACATTCAGATAAAGAACTGATGAACTCTGAATGAAGATTGAAGCATATTTTTTTCACTTTATTCTTTTTCATGTTTTTTTCTTTTGATCTATTTCTTTTTTCACAACTGTGACTGATATGGAAATATGTTTTACATAGTGGTACATGTAACCTATATCAAATTGCCTACAATTTTAGGAAGAGGGAAGGGGACAGAGGGAGAAAGAAAAAAAAATGGAACTCAAAATCTTGTAAAAATGAATGCTAAAAATTTTCTTGACATATAACTGGGGGAAAATACTATAAAAATGGAAGGTGGATTTCAGAGGGCAAGGTGGAATATATGGGCAGAGGACATAGACTGAAAAGGACTAGAGCTGAGGTAAATTGGGATGAAGTAATGGTTTTTGTCATTGCCTCCTCAGATATTAGTTTTTAATAACAGGGGTAAGCGGAGCTGCCACTGGGAGTTAGCCTACTGTAGTAAGAGGGAAGAAACAGTGGATCAGAATCACCAGTCTCCATCATACAAGACAAAACTATGTTCCGCATGCATGCTTTCATCCTATATATATGTGGTGAAGACTAACCAATATTTGTTTCCAAAATACACTCATCACACTCTACAAAATAATTTTAAAGTAAAATTTCTATAGAAACATAGGTCTTAAGTAATTATCTCCCCTGGCCCAAAGGCACTCAGCTTTTTAGTAACCAAACCAGGCCTACAATCCCTCTCTCTTCGTTCTCAGGCTAGTATTTGTCTTGCTAAACCAAAATAGCTCTCAATTAAAGCTCACTTAGCCCCTACTATGTACAAGATTCTGCATATGATGGACTCTAAAGAGGATTCTGGGATTTGGTGCTAGAATGGATCACAGAAATCATCTATTTCCAGTTCTTCAATTTACACATGAGGAAATTAAGAATCAGGAATGTTAAGTGTCTTGTCTAAGGGCTAGAATTTAAACCCAAATATTTTTGCTCCAAAGCCAATTTTTTTAAAAATTTCTATTCTGAAAGGATTTAAAATATGTGTATATGTCTCATGTCTTCAAGGAGCTTTCAATATAAATGGGAAGACAAGATAAATATAATAATATAACTAGAATAATACTATTATAAAAAGGGACAGCATTACATAGTAGATAGACTGCTGAGCTCACTGCCGGGAAGAATGGAGATCAAGGCCTGCCTCTAACACATCCTGGCTATTTAATCTTTCTCAAGTTGTTTAACCTCTTCATGCTCTAGGCAGTTAAGACCAAAAACTGTAGAAAATATATCAATATGCATTGGGAGAAGAAATTTCCTCATTAGAGAATTGTCTTTACCAGTGAAATTACAGGCCCAATTCACATCCCAGTATAATAATTAAAACACAGTAATACAAGATCACATTGTCAAATGAACATACCATGCATTTATTCTTCCCTCATCCCTTTCATATATAACCATTTTTCTCCCACAGAATTTTTACTAAAAAGTAAAAAAAAAAATCTAATTCTTTTCAATACCCCAGGCCAGAGTCATGTTGTTCATGCATGTATACATGCATATCATGTGTGTGTGTATATATATGTGTGTGTGTATATATATATGTGTGTGATATATGTGTGTGTGTATATATGTGTGTGTGATATATGTGCGTGTGTATGTCTATATATGTATATACATATGTGTATATATACATAAAAATAAAATTTTATTTATTTTATGTGTGTGTGTTTAACTGTCTCATCCCTTTACCCCTAAATTAAAAAAATGAAATGAAAAAAACTCATTTTTGTCACAAGTCTTCAATTCTAAAGACTATCAAAGTTAAAGAAATAAACTGTACAACCACACTGACTCTCCATTCCCTTTCTTTCGACCATGACCTTGTGCTGTCAAGAATCAATCATCAACTACCTCCCATATGCTGGCAGCTCCTTCTCTTGATCACCCTTTAGGAAGGAGGAACTGCATTTATGGGATTAGACAGAGATGATCAAGTGTCAAACTAGCTGGAGGATTTTCTTTTCCCTCCAACCCTATACTCCCCAATCCTCAGATCCCAGGTGGACCACCAAGCTAAAATTTTACTCTAGGAATAATCTCACAATAACACATGCAAAATCTTTCACTATTCTTCATATTGCATTTCACTGAGGGAGGCAGAAAATGTTTCAATTAGAGACAGGCATCTGAGGAATCAATTAATAGCAGGAGCATCTCCCCCCCCTCTTGCTCCTCCCCATTTTGAATTTAAAGAGGGCTCCTAAGAGAGTGTCATTAGTAGCTCTTTAATTAAGAGCAAGTGTTCTTTCAAGGTAAGCTTGCTATTAAAACCAGCAAAAGGGTGTTTTGTCTTTTAAAGCAATCAAAATCAGCAGGTAGGCTGAGACTAATCTTTAATATTGTAGGAAGAAAGAGTGAAGGGGGTGGGGCATGTTTGCTGCTCTCTTAATACCAGGTGGTAATATGGTATTCCTAAATTCAAAATGTGAGGAATATTGAGATGTAGGACCCAAACAAGGCATTGAATAGAACACAAATAGTCTCAAACTAGAACTCAAATAGAATCAAAAGTCACTTGGGGAAGGGCCTAGAAAAGCTATCTTATATTAACTTTGTTATCCAAATAAACAGCAAATATAGTTTGATGAATTGACTTTAGTGTACATCCTCCTTGTGCCTTATCTCTCATTTGTAATGTAACTCGTTTCATAAATTTAATATTCATTTCTTCTTAGTCTTAGATGAGCTTCCAGAATATGTTTTATTATCCCAGAGCATCTCCTTCCTCATCCCTAAGCCAGAGTCATTTTTAGTTTAAAATAGGAAAAAAATGTTTGCTTTAAGTATATCCTATGGCTTTATTTATTGGAAGCCCCCAAATGCATTGGAAGGTAATGATATTCATCTATTTGGTTAATTAACAGAACAACAGGCACAAATTAGATGCTTACTCCATGCTAGGTGCTGTACTAGATGTGGATATACAAAGGCAAAAATGATGCAGTTCTTCCCTTGAAAGACCATACCTCTCCTCAGCATAAAAAATATGTTCACATGAAATGCAAACCAAAGCTAACATCCTATTTGCATAAGGCCTGCTTCATTGATGGGAACTGATTGCTCAATGATCTAAGCCTGAATGAGTTGTAGAGTAGACAAGAGCTAGAGAGAAGAGAAATCCTAGTCTTCTGGCTTCCAGCTTTGAGAAAGATGACATATGGTTTTAAAACTCTTTTCAGGTCCCTAAACAGAAAGAAATACTATAGGAAGAAGCTGACATTTAAAGGAGTTAGCACCTTGATCATGTCCTTGTCCACAACTTACAGAGTCAAAGGAGAGTTTGGAGTCACTCCTTTCCCAAAAGATAGGGATAGAGTAGAGATAAAGAGCTAAATATAAACTGAGAAAATATTTCCCCTAGGCTAACAATATTAATGGGTTTATATAATTCTAACCTGGTACCTATTCTCTGAGGAAAGCAGAATGGCCAGCCTCTGGCCCTAACTTCCTGCTTCCTCTCATGGCAGGAATCAAAATCTCCCTTGGACAGGGGTGGGGATTGGGGGCAGGGGAGGTGTAGGACAGTGAATCACCAAGGCAATATTCATAGCACCAACAGCCACTATGAATATGCTAGCATAGTTCTGAATTGCAAAATATAACAGACTCTCCATGTAGAAGACAGAAGCAAAATATTTATTCAGATACCAGAAAGACAAATCCCAACACCAGAAAACCAAATCCATCATAGCAACAAAGAAGTTAATATATCTTATCACTGCAGGAAGGGACACCATCCCAAAGCCTTCCCCCTGCTCAGACCTTCCCACAAACACTCACAAGCCTAGCTGTCTCCTTGTCTGCATCTTCTCCCTCCATTCTAACTGCTCTGTCTCCCAGCTTCCTCTGGGCTCTGCAATACTCTTCCTGCTCCACCTGTTCAGCAAGCTCCTCCCACCACAGGCTCCATGTGATTATGTTTGGCCTATTAAGGGGCAAGGAAGATCTTCAAATTCCCATTATCATTATAGGGAGGTGAATGAAGAAAACTCTAGAGATATCTTATTCATACCTCCCTTTGAGCTTCATCTAGACAGTCCCAAGTGGACACATATTTAACCTACAGGGGCAAAATATGGCACACACTAAATACTACAAAAGAAGATATAAGATACATATGAAGCCGGCATAAGGTAATCTTGAAATAGAAGGCTATAGCAACTAAAAAGACCAGAGAAATCCTCCTTCAGAAAGTAGACTTTGAGCTGTCTTAAGGAAACCAAAGATTCCAAAAGGCAGAAATGAAGAAGGGGAGCATTCTAGGCATGGAGGACAGTCTGAAAAGATGAGGAAATGGGATGGAGTGTGAGACACAGTAAAAGTAAATAAGACTACATTGTAGAGTGTAAAGGGGAGTAAAGTGGAAGGAGACAAGAAAAGTAAGAAGGTGTTTGGGTTGTAAGGAATTTTAAATGCCAATCAAAGGGGTTTGGATGGGATCCTAAAGGTAATAGGACATTGGAGTTCATTGAGTAGGAGGCAGCACGGTCATCTTTAGACTATGGCTTTTGTTAGGACACCAATGCATTATTGGTGGAGTTGTGAACTGATCCAACCATTCTGGAAAACAATTTGGAATTGCTCAAAGGGCTATAAAACTATGCATACCCTTTGATTCAGCAATACTGTTACTACTAGGTCTATATCCCAATGAGACCAAAAGAAGGGGGGGAAAGAACAAAAATATTTATAGCAGTTTTTTTTGTGGTGGCAAAGAACTGGAAGCTGAGGGGATGCCTATCAGTTGGGGAATGGCTGAATAAATTGTGTAGAGAAGCTATTTACCATAGGAATGGAAACTGACCTTAGTCATATTAGCTTGGTGGAGAATTAAGAATTTGTCATATATGATTGTAATACCCTGCTATGAGAATGTCAAGCAGGATGATTTCAGAAAACCCTGGAAAGGCTTACACAAACTGATATCAAGTGAAGTGAGCAGAACCAAGAGATCATCACACATAGTAACACCAATATTGTATGATGATAAACTGTGAAGGACTAAGCTATTCTCAATAATACAGTGATTCAAGACAATTCCAAAGGACTCATGATGAAAAATGCTATCTACCTCCAGAGACAGAACTAATGAAGTCTGAATGCAGATTACAAAATACTGTTTTTTAATTTTTTATTTTTTGTGGGGTCTTTTCTTTTGGTCTATGTCTTCTTTCACATGACTAAAATGGAAATATGCTTTGTATGGACGTGTAACCCATATAAAAAATTGCTTAATGTCTCAGGGAGGAGCAAGAGAAGGGAGGGAGAGAAAAAATTTGGAACTCGAATTATTTTTTAAATTGTGAAAAATTGTCTTTACATAAGATTGGGGAATTTTTTTTTAAATCACTTTGGTAGCTGTGGGAATGATGGATTGGAGTGGGAAGAGGCTTAAGGAAGGGAATTAGTAAGCCATTGTAATGTAGTCCAGGACCCAGCAGCTAAAATCCATATATACATATGAGCAAATATGCTCACCATTCCTAGATTTCACCTTTTTGAAGCTTTGTCTTGGGAATTTGAGGGAGGAAGCTGCAGATAATCCAGAGAGATTCATTCATTCATTCATGGAGTTGTTAAAAGTTGATTATTCATACTTTACAACATAAATGAGAGAGGGAGAGAGACAGAGACAGAGAGAAAGAGACAGAGATAGACAGAGACAGAGAAATTCAGAGAGAGAGACAGAGAGATAGAAAGGGGGGGGAGAGAGAGACACACACACACAGAGAGGGAGAGAGAGAGAGAGAAACTATTACAGAATAGTTGGTTTAAGTGACTTGCCTAGAGTCACACAGTGAATACATCTGTAAAATGTGGATAACCTACTTTCTAGAGTTGCTATGAAAATCAAACGAGATAATAATTTTAAAGTGCTTAGCACAGGCCTGGCACACATAGTAGGCACCATATAAATGTTATCTATTGTTATTATTTCACATATTAAATTCAACATGTTACTTTTAAGGCTGTCGCCTTGTCTGTGTTTTCCTCTGAACTTCCTGCTGTTCTCTTCTATGTGTTTTTAAGACATTTCTTTTTTTTCTTCTTTCTTGTGATAACATTACTACAAGCCTTCTTTTCCCTCTCTCACTATATCTCCCAAAAATAAAAAGGGGAAAACAATACGTCTAACAAATATGCATAATTAATCAAAACAAATCCATGCATTTATATCTATATAGATAGAGACATATTCTGCAACTCAGACCCATCATTCCTCTGTCAAAAGGTAGGTAGCTTATTTTAGTATTGGTCCTCTGAAATGGTTTTTTCTTTACGATGTTGTTACTGTGAAAATTGTTCTACTTCTGTTCACTTCACTCTGTATATGTCTTCCTAGGTTTCTCTAAAACCATCCCTTCCATCATTTTTTATAGAACAATAATTTTCCATTATAGTCATATGTAATAATTAGTTCAGCCATTTCCTAATTGAGGGGCACACACTCACCAGTTCATCAGAATGCACTAGGTCTTTGTCGCTAAAACAACAACAACAACAACAACAAAAAGCTGCTATAAATGTTTTTGTATGTCTGGGTCTTTCCCCCCATTCTTGTATCTCTTTAGGATACAGGCTTAGTAGTGGTATTGCTGGGTCAAAGGGTATGCACAGTTTACAAAAGGACATTTGCATCACACTGCATCACCCTGACAAGTTGGACAAAATGTGGTATAAGGCTGCATTTGGCACTGGGAAACCTGCATTCAAGCCCTGTTTCTGCTGTTTACTGCCAGTGTGATCTAAGTACTTTGGCGTTTCGGTTTCCTCATCTGTGAAAGGAGAGGGTTAAAAAGTTCTCTCAACCAAGGTCCTCAGCTTTGTCAAATGGTTCGGTATCAAACAAAGATATGATTTTTTTAACAACAGTTATTGTTGTTAGGTCATTTCAGTTGTGTCTAACTCTTGGTGACCCCATGTGGAGCTTTCTTGGCAAAGATACTGGTGTGGTTTACCATTTCCTTCTCCAGTTCATTTTACAAGTTAGGAAATGAAGCCAAAAAAGGGTTACGTGACTTGCTCTAGGCCATAAAGCTATTTAGTATCTAAGGCTGGATTTGAACTTAAGGTCTTAACTCAAGTCCCAGCACTCCATCCACTGTGCCACCTAGCTGTCCCCCCCCCTTTTTTAAATTTTTATCCATGGAAATAATACCAAAGATGCTGTAACTTAAGGACCATTGAGCCTTTCCATATAACTTAGAGAAGAAATTTACTGTGTGTTGTCTTGATGTGAGCTCTGTGATAGCAAGGACTGTCTTCTATTTGTGCCTCAAAGCACTTAGCACAGTGCTTAACACATACAAAGCATAGAGGAAATTTTTTCCATTTATTCATTCATTCATATGTTCTACTCTCAAGACACTTGTTTACCATTAACAGATGGGTTATCTAAAATGAAACCCTAACCAAGGCTGAAGACACACTGATAAAATCTTTACTACCTAAATCTCCTTTTTCAATATTTCCTATTAGTTACAAAATCTGTCATTTCAACATTTCAAGATGACTATCTTTCATTAGTTACAATAGTGAACTGTTGAAATCTTAATGACATATCAGGCAACATATTTGTAAATCATAGATTAAGGTAGGAAAGATTTTGCAACTGTTTAATTATCTACATTTTATCCTGATTCTTATGTTTCTTTTCTCTATTTGATGGTACAGTTTACTTGAGGATCTTGCAGGTCTTAATGCACTCATGACGTTTTCAGGTGCCTCAATATTACACACCCACAAATTCAGAAAACAATGACACTCTCTTAAAAAAAAAAAGACAGAAATAATAACTTACTCAGAAGACACATTGAAATCAGCAGAATATTCCAGGGATGACCGAGTTGGATAGAGGCCAAAGTAAGTAATGCAAAGATCATAGGTTCAATCCCCATTTTTATTAATGAGTTGGTTTCATTATGCTTTATGGTCACTAGTGGATTACGCTATTCTCAGCTGGGACCAAGTGAGTATGAATGGATCATTGCAAATCTATCCTCCACTCCTGGGGGAAAAATATGCTACAATGGGTCCATAGCACCATTTGAAGGACAACACGTCATTACTAATGTTGTTCTGCTTGTCAAAACATACTAAAGACCAAATAGAATGTGAAGTGATGAAATATTTGAGAACTGTTGTCTGTCTCAAGTCCCTCTTATTCTCCTCTATTTAAGCAATTTAAGGCCCACATAGACAACATTTCTACCACAGCTACCAGGCTAGGAAGGATAACAATGAACATGAACCACTATTATCAGGAAAAAACCGTCATTTAGTCACTTAGAGAAGCATTGCCTATCATACATGATCTAAATATATGTACACACATTTACATATGTATGTGTATGAACATGTATACATATATACATGCATGCATGCATACACATATACATATATACACACATACATAAGTATATATGTATATATGAAAAGGAGGAAACAAACTATGGCTTCTTTTGCCTATTGTCACCAAAAAATAATTTAAAACACTAGTCCATAGCATTTGATTGGTCATTGTACACAAAGTTCTATACTTGATGGAGGGGAGAATAGATTGCTTGTTTTTTTTTTTCCAATTACTACGTGATCCCTGATCTTGATATTTTTACAACCTAAGGAAAAAGAGAAAATGCACTCCCCCCAAAAAAGGCAAGACAATTCTCTCATATCTATTAATCTGGTCAAACAAACAAACCAAAAACATAGAAAATAAAATATTTCATCCCTAGCCTCATCAAACTTACATTCTAAAATATACTCTGACACTCTGATATGTATTTGGTCTAGATTACTATAAAACCTTCCAACTAGTCCTATTGCCTCCTGACTCTTCTTCAAATCCATCATTCATTGAGTTGCCAAAACAATCTTCCTGTTCCATAAGTCTAACCATATCATTCCCGTGATTCAAAACCTTCCATAGGCTCTACTGATTATAATATAAAATACAGACTCTTTAACCAGGCATTTAAGTACAATAATAAGGCTCCAACCTACTTTTGTAGTCACGCACTATTCACTCCGTCCAAACTGAATTAGTCACACTGTTCTATGATTTCATCCTGCCCTTTCCTACTTCTACTTTTTCTCATTCTATCTCCATAACTAGAATTGATTCTGTCTTTGATGAATGATTTCTAAGATCATTTCCAGCTCTTAATTCTTTGATCTTTCCCTCATTCCTCCAATTAGAAGTAATCCTTCCCTTCCTTGACTGTCTTAGTACTGTATTTGACCCTTCTTATTCTCTTAACCATATTCTAACCCTGCATTATAATTGTATGTATACATATCTCATCCCTCTATTTGATCGTCAGATCCTTAAAGGATCTTAATTTTTTCATTTTTACATCTCCAGAACAATACACACACACATCAGACTCTGAATAATCAATGAATAAAACACCCCAGCACACAGAAATAAAAGCTTGAACAAAACCAACAGAAAAGTACATATGTGCTGTTGTCAGATGCAAAGGATATGTATGATGTTGTATCGGCAAGCACCCTAGCATACCTAGGGCAGCTACTAGCACAGGTTCTTAGATCTGCTTTTCTAAAGGAAAGCAACTCAAAATGGGTTAACAATCTTACTTTAATCGATCAAATATCATTTACCTAGTTCAGGGGGAAAAGTCAGCACCCTGAACTTCAGAGGATACAAACAGAAGTTACAAACAGAAAAACAGATCAGCAGACGGCTTCCAGCGTCTGACCATTACATCAGTTACCTAGTCAGTTACCAGAGAGGGAAGCACCAACATCTGGGCTTTTTCACAGCCGGGGGGCTCAACGGCTGCCCAGAGTCTCCTCTGGCCAAATCACACAACTCTTCTCAAAGTGAGCCCCAAACCAAA
>JAQQSU010002549.1:0-14638 GCA_028627135.1 Pseudochirops cupreus
AGTGCCTCCGTCATGGTAGGCTCTATAGAAATGTTTATTCTGTTCTTTCTTCCCTCTGTGAGGACAGAGTCCATGATGTCCTTCTGTGTCCTCCCCACAATGCCAGCACCACAGTAGGCTGGGTGCATAGTTTATCTCCTCATCTTTAATTGAGAGAGTTGAATTAGATCATCCCTGAGGTCCCTCCCAGTTCTAAATCTGTGAACATATGATCCTGGTTAGGAGTTAATAAATGATTATTGATTGCCTGATTAGCAAATTCATGAATCAGAGTTCTACTTAGGCTTCTTTGGAAAAGAATGATGATTTTTTTTTAAAGGGCAATTGGGATTAAGTGACTTGCCCAAGGTCACATAGCTAGTAAGTGTTAAGTGTCTGAGGCCGAATTTGAACTCAGGTCCTCCTGACTCCAGGGCCAGTGCTCTATTTACTGCACCATTTTGCCACCCCAAGAATGATGATTTTGATGGCTTAAGAAGACTCTGATGTCCAAGTCCTAAATTTCATTAGGACCCCCCTTGCAGAATGCAAAGATGGGGTCATAGCCTGAGTGCTCTGCCTTTCCATTAAAAGGAAGATGAGTAATAGGTACTCACTATGGCCCAGCAGCCTGCCTTCATCCTCCATGACCACATGAGCTCCCCATACCCCTCACTGGCTCCCAGTGTTTGTGACTTCTGGCTTCCATCCCAGTTCTTCTATCACACAGTCTGTATCCTTTGGCTTCTCACTTCAACCCTTTCTCCATATGTACTCTTCACTATCCCCAGTGCTTCCACGCCTTCCACAGTTTCTTCATTCCTCTAATCACAGCTTCCATTCCCCAGCTATGGATACAGCCTTCTGACCCTGACCCACGCTCAGAGCCTCCTAGGAAGGGCCGACATGTGAAACTGAAACCGGCTGGTGGTGGTTCTAATAGCTTTCTGATCATTTATAGACAGGCAGTAATTACTTTAATGAAGGAAGAAGATCTTAGTTAAAACAAACAAATGATTAAATTTGACAATAGAGGTTGTAAAGGGACCCTAATTAATGAATGGGCTAATTGTGCATGATCTGAGTATGAACTGGCTTTTGGTCTTTAACTATGACAAAGATGAGATCTGGCATGTTTCTGTATGCACTGGTCAGTCAGCATGCCCTGGATATGAATCAACTTTTGGTGTTTAATGGTGACAGAGATGAAAGATGGTATGTTTCTGCGTATGCTGGTCAGACAGCCAGTGTTGTGTCTGGAGCCTGCCATTTTGTGCAGAGACCTGTCCTGGGTGCTAGAAGAGACACAAAAGACCCAGCCTCTACCTTCAGTTAGCTTGATGCCTAGGTAAGGAAACTGGGCAGATGCTCATATAACATGGACACAAGAGGAGAATGTGTCCATTGAAAACTTGTTCTGGTTGTAGCAAATAGAGCCACATATGGTGGTTCAAGAAAAATACTGGAGGGAACAGTTATGGAGCCCAAAAGAGTCAGAGCTAGGTTAGTGCTGCTGTGACAGGAATGATGGAGGGTAGGAGTGCTATGTGGCTTTGGTCATCTTCCTGAAATTTTCTGGATCTCAGGTTTGTCATCTGTAAAGTGAGAGGGAGGGGTTGGATTAGATGATTTTAAGGTCTGGTACAGGGTTTGGGAACCTTCAGCCTTGAGGCCACTTGTGGCCTTCTACGTCCTCAGGTGAGGCCCTTTCACTGAATCCAAACTTCACAGAACAAATCCCCTTGATAAAAGGATTTGTTCGTAAAACTTGGACTCAGTCAAAAGGCTGCGCCCAAGGACCTAGAAGGCCACATGTGGACTTGAGGCCACAGGTTCCCCAACCCTGGTCTAATGGAAGGAATATTGAACTTAGAGTTACTGGACCTTATTTTAAATCTAGGGTCTCTCATTTACTACCTGTGTCACCTGTCTTCTTTTCACCTCAGTCTTCTTCTGTACAATGACAATGCTTGACAACATAACCTCTAAGGTCCCTTCCATCTCTAGACCCTATGGTCCTTTCTGTTCTAATAGTCTATGGATATATGATTCTGTGACTCCATGGAGAAAGTGAAAGATTTTTTTAAAATACATTTTTATTGATATCTTTTGGCTTTTTACATCACTATATTTTCCCCAAATACCCCTTCCCCATTCCTTCCCAGAGAGTCATTCCATAAAATAAATCACATTTTTAAAGGCAAAAAAAGGAAAAAGAAGAGAAAAAATCAGCATACATGATCAACACATCAAAAACAATCCAGAAGATATGCACAATGGGACCTATTCATAGACCTCTCGCCATTGCTAAGGGGTGAGGGAGGGTAGTGTGCTTGATCTTGAGTTTTAAGGAAAATTTTGAAGGAGAGAGTGAAGGAAAAGGACAATATGGACAGAGCAAATGTACAAAGAGTGAGCAAATGTCTGCTGGGAGCAAGAGAGATAGTAAGATGTGGTGGATTTTTTTTTCATGTAACAAATGTTTTATTGAGTCTTTTTTAATACCACTTTTATTTCCCCAGAACTATCCCTCTAGACAAGCATGCAAGTAAAATAGACTCTTGCAACAAATGATTATATATAGTTAAGTAAAACAAACTGACACATCAACTCTGGTTAACAACATATGTCTAATTCTGCTCTCTTACTCCACCATTCCTTGACCGAGAAGAGGGAGGCATGTTTTATTGTCCAGCCTCTCAAGCTGAGTGGTTGTTTCATTGATCTGAACTCCCTTGTCTTTTAGTATTTTTCTTTCCATTACTGTGTGTGTGTATTGTTTACTTGGTTCTAATTCTTCCACTGCATAAAAGCGTTTTTAACATTTCATAAAAATCTTCACAAATTTTCTCTGAATTCTCCATATTTCTCATGCATTTTTCTTATAGTATGATATTATTCCATTATATTCATACCACAACTTGTTTGATCATTCCTCAGTGACCCCTTTTGTTTCCAGCTTTTTCCCTAGCACAGAAAGTACTTTTCTGAATAGTTTAGCACATATAGAATTCCCCCCCCCCTTTTTTGCTTTTCTTTGAGTATTTGGCAAATAGTACAGGGAGAGTGTGTCAAAGGATATGAAAAATGTAGTCACTTTCTAGCTTTAGTTCCAAATTGTTTTCCAGAATGTCTGTACTAACCAACTAGTATATCAGTAATATGCTTGTCTTCCACAGTCCTTCTAGCATGAACTCTTTCTGTCTTTTCAGCTTTGCAAATTTGCTAGGTATGAATAAAACATCAGAATTGTTCCAATTGGTGTTTCTCATATTATTAGTAATTAAGGACATTTCCTTGCCATGATTGTTGATAGTTTTCTGTTCTTTTAGAAACGCTTTGTTGCTATCATTTGAGCTGAATTTCTTTTTAAAAGAATAAGGAATAGAATACCAAAGTTGGAAGGGAATACAGATCCTGATAATGAAATCTCATCTCCATCATCCTTAACAATAGTCAGCTTCTCCAGCAGTGGAGAGTGACCCCAACACACCAGGCTGTTCCATTGTTGGACACCCCAAAATGCTAGGAGAGTCTTCTTTCTATTGTGTCATTTCGCTAGAATGTCCATTCATTGCTCTTAGTTGTCCAGCCCTCTAAAGCCAAACAGAACAAAACTAATCCCTTTTTCCATGTGAAAATATGATATCATAATGATGAGATTATGCATGATTTTCCACATGACGGGTTTCAGTGGTGGTGATAAAGATGCTCTGGTAGCTCTTTGTAGTCAGCATCAAATCCCCTTGGTTCTAGTCCTGGCTCCGCCACTTACTACCTAGCTAAACTTGGACAATGACATCACCACACTCCACCAGCTTCAATTTCTTCCTTGGTAAAGTTAAAGAATTAGACTAGATGATTTCCAAGGGCTTTTCCCATTAAATCCTATAA
Organism: Pseudochirops cupreus; assembly: GCA_028627135.1. Classification (NCBI taxonomy): domain Eukaryota; kingdom Metazoa; phylum Chordata; class Mammalia; order Diprotodontia; family Pseudocheiridae; genus Pseudochirops; species Pseudochirops cupreus. The sequence continues at coordinate 3,874 of JAQQSU010002549.1, forward strand.
TCTTATGTAATGTTTCTGGCTGGAGGTGTAAATCCAGGTCATTGAGCAATTAAAGTATTGTGGTCAAACTGGGTAGACAGCTGGTGCGAGGGCCCTGAAGTCGGTATGACATTGAATGTAAGGGGGCTCAGATACAAAAATATGTTAAATTGAAGTATAAACCTGGCCTGATGTTTACTTTGTCCTCATAGACATCAAGGACTCAGTCACTGGAAGTTCATCCATGAGCCATGATTCTTCCATTGTTTGGTATTGGTCAATATAAGGTCAGAGGCTCCTGTGTCAGTTTTCCCTTGTGGCAAAAGGGAGATTATACTTGCTTTCTGAATAGAAATGGGTCAGGGGCAGGGAGAGAGAGCAGTCTATTTAATTAGCTGCTGTTGGTAAAGAGCTTGAAATAGACAAAACTCTAGATAAGAGCTAATCCTGGTAAGCTGTACAACTTTGGTGTATATTTGCAATATGTAGGGGACAAGCAGGAATGGGGGATTTAACCAAGATCAAAGTACTCAGATTATATGTATGTGTGTGCACATGCGTGCGTGTGTGTGTGGGGGGGGGGTCTGGCCCCCTGTAGAAGTCATTGGAGTCAGGGAGGTGGCAACTGTTATTGGAAGGCTGTGTCTAGCTATGGGGAATGGGGGGGAGGGGTCCTTAATCCCAGCTGAGGGTATATGTGCTTTCAAGCACCATGGTCTGAAAGCAACAGGATTGGAGAGCTAGGTTAAGGTCTCCATCATCAATGTCTTCAGTCTCTACTACCATGTAAACAAAACCCTAAAACTATTCTGATGAAGTACATTTGTAAAGCTACCAGCACAGCTAAAATCTGGAGCTAGGGATCATTGATCAATGACCCACTCCAATGTTCTTCCCTTGATGACATGTCTTCTGTCAGCAACTGTATATTCACTGCACATCCTACCTTTCTACTCCTATCCCGAGGCCCATCCCTGAATTCTCATCAGCTGAAAAGAGTCTACTTATCATGACTGCTCCACCACCACCCAGAAAATATGGGGACCTCCCTCACAGAAGCACAGATTGATCAGATTTGAAAGGGACCTCAGGGGCCATGTACTCTAATTCATTCCTGGACAAGAGTTCCTGCTACAGTCCCTTGGACAAATGGTCATCCAGACTCTCCAATGGAGGTTTAGGGGTGGGGTGAGGAGGCTCATTACCTTCCAGGGCAGCGCATTCCACTTTGGATTAGGTCCCTTTCTTTGGATGTTTGTCATTACTTCAAGCTTCTATCTGCTTCTTTTTCAACTTCTTCCCCCTTGCTTTTGGTTCTGATCTTTGGGGCTGATCCCTCTTCCTCAAGCCAACTCTTCAGATACTTAAACACAGGTACCATGTTCCACCTGAGGCTTTCCTCCTCCATGTCAAATATGGCCAGCTCCTCCAGCTGATCCCCATATAACAGGAACTTGAGGCTTTCGCCCTCCTGGCTGCTGGAGGCTCTCCAGCTTATCAACATCCTTTCTAAAATGTGGTACCCAGAACAGAACATAGTACTCCAGGTGTGTTTGGGTGAGTGTAGAGTACAGCCATTACTGCCCCTTTATTCTTGGAAGTCATGCCTTTCTTAACGCAAACTGCATTAATTTTTTGGCTGCTATATCATAGTGTTGACCCACAGAGAGCTCATTGCAAATGGCATTGCCTCTGGGCATATTCATGAGTCTCTGTGTTCCAGAGCCCAGTCATATGACTATTTCTCTATAGGAGCGTGCTCATATAATTGTAGGACTTAGAACCAGAAGAGACCTTGGAGATGTGTCCACAGGAAACTAGCACACAGAGAAGGAATGTGACTTTCCAAAGATTCTAGATCAGAAGAATCAAATTTGCCTGCAAAACTCCTCGGAGTGTGGCTCAAACCAGATTAAAATGTAACTGGGAAATGTTTAACGGAATAAATAAAAATACAATGTAACATAGATAATGTCAAGCTGTGGTTTTGCGTCAATGTTTAGCCTGCAGGGATTTGTTTATATCTGAGTTTGACAACAGTATTCTAGTGGCAGTAAATAGAGCTGGGATTCGAACTCATGTTCTCTGATCATTTCCTAGAAAGCCGTGCAAACTCAGATGGATTGTCCCTGTTTATAGCGCCACCCATGATTGTCTACCAGCTGCTACCTAGGTTCTAGGAAGGCCCTTGTACAAAACTGATTTTCTAACAATATCTTGATTTGTGGGCATCCAGTGTTTGTGTTTATGGACAAATAGGCACTTAGCAACATTGACTGGGATGAGGGTGGGGTTCCTCCTTGGGGTGTCTCCATATATTGAAATGCCACACTCTTTTCTAATCAATCCAGAAACTCATTAGTGACTCTCCTGAATTACGTCCTTATCAATGCTTCTGTCTTGGCTCTCATTTAACGCTTGAAGAATACTTCTGTTTTAGCCCCTCGGAAGAATTCATCTTTGCCTGGCAGTTGTTAGGACCCTGACTTGTTCTCTTGTTTCTAGGAAGCACAACCCTGCCAACTCCTGCTCTTCCCTCTCGTTGTCCTGGGGGATCCCTCCAGGGCCTCTCAGTAACACACTCCACCTGTTTGTTCTGACATAGTATTTTACTGTCCTAATAGACTCTGCATTTTAGGGCCTTTGCTGTCTGTGTCTTAGCCAGTTGGCTTTTGCCTCCTGGGAAAAAGGTTCCTTGAGTTCTTGACAGTGGTCGTGCAGTGGCATACCAAGTGCTTTGTCATCATTTTTAATCAGTTTCACTTTCTCTCCCCCCTCCCCAAGACATTTTCCTCATAAGAAATAATCTAAATTTTTTTTGACTTGCATTCTTTCTGTAGATGTGGCACAGACAAGGATGAACTTTCTCAAGGCAGCAGAGCAAGGCAAAGGACTGAAGTGAGAGTTCTTGACCCAAGAACCTCTTAGTATACTCCCTGTTTGGACTGTTCCTTTTCTGGTTCCATTTGGCAGTAGAGAATTCAAGTGATTTGCTCTGGGTCACCCAGTAAGTAGCAGTGCCAGGATTTGAACCTGTGTCACCAACTCTAACTCAACTCTGGGGTCAAAATAACATTGGCATTCCCTTCAGTAGTTCAAGAAGCAGGAGGTCCCTCAAGGGAACCATTCGCCTCCAGGGTAGGGGAGGAAGGGTTGTGATCCATGTTTAGAGAGACTAACACCTTCTGGATTTGAGACTTGAGTCTGGCCGTGCTCCAAACTGGGTCATAATCCAAGAACTGTGGGATCTTTGGAAGGTTCCTTTTGTGATATATTGTAATAACTCGGCTCATGGGTCAATAATCCCTCCACTAAGGGATTCCCCAGGCACACCTTAGCTGGAGCTCAGAGCCATTAAGACAGCCGTGGAGGAAGAAGCCATTGGAAATGGAGCCTCAGAAAGCTACAGGTTAGATAGCCCATACAAATTGGTTATGACATTGCATCCCCAAAGTACCATTGCCAGTTCTCTCATCAGAGCTTCTGAGATAGCTTAGACCATTTATAGTAGAGGATTTGAACCTGAACCTATGCTTGGTACATAGTAGAGTAGGGTGGGTAGAGTTTGTGGATGAAAGGGTTTGTCTGTCCTCAGGATAACACATGAGCATCTGTAGTTGGAGAGAAAGAATCTGATTTTCTTTACTTTTCTTCTTCCCAGACTCATGTAACTCCTTGTCTTCCTCTCTGCCCTGAGGGCCCCCCTCCACCTCCCCCACGCCCCCACCACCCTGCCAAACACACACTATCATTTCAGGAGTCAGGAGAAAAATCTTAATAGCAGGTATTTGGGGAGGCTAAGCATGCACAAAGCTCTATGCAAAGAAATATGAAATATAGTCTCTTCTTTGGAATGCTGGAGCTAACTGGGGAGACTAGACATACACATGAAAAGAAAAACCAGGAAAAGAGCAGTGTTTGGTGCAAAATGATCCTTATAGGCAGAAGTTGAGAAAGGAGGTCAGAGGAGGAATTAATCGCTGTGGTCCTTGGTGCTGGTCAAAGGCTTTGTGGAGGAAGAGAGACCTGGGCTAGACTTTGAAGGAAAGGGGAAGGAAAGGAAGAGAATAAGCATTTATGTGGCACCTGCTGTATCCCAGACACTGTGATAAGCATGCTTTTTTAAAAAAATAAATATTACCTCATTTTATCCTTATAACAATTTTATCCTTATAACAATCCTGTGAGGTAGGTGCTATCATTTTACAGTTGAGGTATCTGAGGTAAAGAGATGTTTAGTGACTTGCCCAGGGTCATACAGCTAGTAAGTATCAAGGCTAAATTTTGAACTCAGGTCTTCCTGACTCTAGACTCAGCACTCTATCTACTTTACCACTAGCTACCCCAACAAAGGATAGTAATTAGATAGCCGGAAGAATTAGGAGGTGATGGAAGTTCCTTCTCATCCCAATATCTGGGCAGGAAGCATATAATGGAATATTGATGACCTGCTAGGGAAACGTATATCTGGAAGGAAGGTTCTGCTTTCAGGTGGGAGCGAGGGGTCAGATTGAAGAGGGAAGTTAGAGGCAGATTTTGGAGAGCTCTGCATGCCAGAGTGATGAGGTTGAGCTAGCTGACCTCTAAGAACCTCTCTAGACTTCTAGACTCAATCTATGAGGTTGATGCAGAGAGGCTGTGAAGGTCGGAGGAGGCCTGGAGTCCCAAAGGTCGAAAGTACATCTTTCTGCTCAGAACCATATTTACAGTACATTCTGATGACTGTGCCATGGATGGAAAAGTGCAAGCTTGGTCTTAGACACAATGGGAAACCATCAGGGGCAGAACAAGGCCAAGGTACTTGTGTGCCCTAGGTGAGGTTTGAAAATTGTATGTGTGTCACTGTGCATGAGTCTCTGAGCCTCCCCAGTGATACATGTGAAGAGATCTATCGCAAAACAAATGCCTAACGTCCACAGAGAAGTGAATTTACTGGCATCAAAAATATGAGTGTTTATATAAAGCCATATTAAAAAGTGGGTATATGTATTGGGGGTGTGCGTGGTCATAATGGATTGTTGACTGGTGAATGGAAGGGACTCCATTGGATTTACTTCAGGGCAACAGACCTCCAACTTTAAGATAAAGAAATGATCAGAACTTCAATTTCCTTATTTTAGAAAATTCCTTCTTGAGAATATTTACTCTACCACTGAAAGACACCTTTTTTTTTTTTAATTTATAATCTTACATAGTTTCCAAGAGCACTCAGAGGTTAAGTTACTTGTCAGGGTTACATGATTGGAAAGATCTGTCTTCATGGGAAAAGCTGGGTATAATCTAACATAATAATCTATAACATACTGCTACCATAGCTGATACGGGGTTCAGGGTGCTCATCAATTTCTGAATGTGTGTAAAAGAAGAAAACATCAGAAGAGGAGTTTCACAAACACTGTGTTACATCTAAACTTTGTTACTGCTTTAACAAATACTTTTTGAATTGAGGAAAAAATAGATTAAGAAACTTACATAGGATCAGAATTGCTTTAGGATCATTTACTTAGAGAGCTATAGGGAACCTTATGGGTCATTAAATCTAGTTCCTTCATTTAGGGAAGGAAGAAACAGACCTTGAGAGGTGAAATCACTAGCCTAAGGTCACACAGGGAGTAAATAGCAGAATCAAGATTTGAACTCAGGTCCTCTGACTCCAAATGGAGTTGGGTAACCTTAAGCACTGAGTTGAGTATGGGGGCTGGTATCATCAGTGGTCAGAAATAGGGTTAGGAGAATGGCTTTGCGTAGAAGTCTTTCTAGTTGCTCCTCTTATTATGGCTCAACCCAACATGGGGAGACCCACAAACATCTTTGCTGGATAGGATAGCAGGATCATCCCCTTGAAGCTGTCAGGGAGAAATATTGGAATCATTTGAACAGGTAATCATAGGGTATGGTAAGCTTGTTCAGCACAGAGAAGGCTCATTGGAGCAGAAATCCCCCTCCCAGATAATCGATGAGGTTTGCATTTGAGAAATTCCAGCCAAATAGAGAGTTTTCCTTTGGGCCTGCATTGAAAGGGTAAAGTCACAGGTTGGAAAGAACCTCAGATTAGGGCAGTTCAGACTGGAATATCTTCAGAGTGCTTAGGCAAAGTCAAAACTAGGGTTAGGCAAGGTAGGCAGATTCCCAGGGTGCAACAATTTAGGGACACTTTTTAATATGGCTTTATATAAATGCTCAAATTTTTGATGCCAGTAAATTCACCTCTCTGTGGATGTTAGGCATTTGTTTTGTGATAGATCTCTTGACATGTATCACTGGGGCAGCTCAGAGACTCTTGTGCACAGTGACACACATACAATTTTCAAATCTTGCCTGGGGCACATGTGTGCCTTGGCCTTGTTCTGCCCCTGATGTTTTCCTATAATTCGTAAAACCAAGCTTGCGTTTTTTCCTTCCATGGTACAGTCTGACACTGTAAATCTGGTTCTGAGCAGAAAGATGCATGTTCTACCTTTGGGACTCCAGCCCTCCTCTGACCTTCATAGCCTCTCTGTGCCAACCTCAAATGCTCACTCTTCCCCGCTTTCTCCTCCCTGTGTGTCTTCAACTTTGCTCAGCCTCTTTGTTGCCGTTATAAGAGGCTAATGGGAAAATTGCTCACAGATGGCACAAACAATATGGAAAAGAGACTCTCTCTTCATTAAGGCAACAGAAGATAGTGTTTTTTAAATGATTAAATTGTTACCACAATAATTAAGTTGAACACCAAGTATCTTCCCTTATGTGACTTCAGGCTCTTGTTGAAGGCATTGGGATGGGGACAGGATCGAGGCACTGGTGAGTACTCTAGGGAAACTACCAATAGAAAGTTCACCTAAGTTGGCAGCCTAATTGGTCTTCATGACATTTACAAATGTGGCTGAGAGCCCCCCCAGGACAGCAACTTCAAACCTTGAGTCTTGTCATGCCCTTGAAGGGGAGGAACTATACGTCCTTGACCTCAGTTTCCTCATCCGTAAAATAAATGGAATGGATTTTATGATCTCTGAAGATCCCTCCTACCTCTAGATATATACTATTATTGTCTATTCTGATTATCCCCTATTTAACCTTGGGGTGGCCTGGGATAGGTGGAGGCCTTTCTGAGCTGGGGTATACCCTGGGCAATATTGTAAGGTTGGCAAAATTACTCTTCTGTGGCTACCTCTTGGGATTGTAGGATCCTAGACCCAGAGCTGGAATTAACCTCAGAGGCCATCTTGTCCAATGCCCTCTTTTTACATATGAGGAAACTGAAGTTGAGTGACTTGCCCAAGGTCACACAGGCATTTGCCATTGGAGGTGGGATTTAAGCTCAGGTCCTCTGACTCCAGGGCCAGAACTCTTTCCATTTTTGACTCTTTCCTTTTTGGTGTCATCAGCTCTTAGATATGTACCATGGTCACTGTGGCTCCCCAGCCAATCTGACTATTCTGAACAGTATATCTCATGCTCTAAAATAATCCCTCCCAAACTCTAACCTTGTGCTCATGGTGATCTCTCTGTGTAGAACACTGGTTCTCCTTCACCTACCTAATTCTTCTTGTTGTTCAGTTGTTTCAGTCATGTCCAACTCTTCGTGACCCCTTTTGGAGTTTTCTTGACAAAGACACTAGAGTGGTTTGCCATTTTCCTTCTCCAGCTCGTCTTACAGATGAGAATACTGAGGCAAACAGGGTTAAGTGACTTGCTTGGGATCATACAATTAATTAGTGTCTGAGACTAGATTTGAACTCAGGTTTTCCTGACTCTAGGCCTGGCACTATCCACTACGCTACCTAGCTGCTTATCTAATTCTTACCCTTCCTCATTAAAACATACTTCTTACTCTCAGTCAGTTGCCATAGAGAAAAATGATCTGAAGATAGACCAACTCCCACAGACTTGTTAAAGACTATATATAGTATAATGGAGTGGAGGGAGACCTGGTGGAGGAGGCAGGAGACTTCAGTTCTCGTGGCTTCTTGGCTGCTAAGTAGCAGTGTGGCTTTGAGCAAATCATTTCCCTTTTCGGAGTCTGCATTTCCTTATCTGTACAATAAGGAGGCTGGACTTCATTAAATGATCTCTAAGGTCCCTTCTAGTTCCAATCATCCAGGATAATAACTTTATATGTTATTCCTCTGAGGGCTTTTCAAGTTTTTAAAGAGGGCCTGGAGACAGGAAGCTTTAACCTAAATGGCCCTCTCATGGTGGGATGATCTAGATGCTATGAAAAAAAGATAGGCAGTGAGGATACTATTGGGCATGGGGCCATTCCTGGTCCCATAGGCAGCCACTATTCTGCCTACAAATTAGGCTGGTATTGTCTGGACCCTCTGTGATGTGTCATCCAGAAATCTTCTCCATTCACTACCTCTGCATAGTAATGTAACCTAACCAATGCCATGCTTTTATTTTTTAAAGATCTCTAAGGATGAGAATTTTTGCCAAGGGTGGAGAACTTATTTTCTATAGATGGGCAATGATCCTCAGATAGACCAAAAATTAGTTGAGGGTCTCATGGAAATTAAAAAGAACTTTAATTTAATTTGTTATGGAGGTGAGGTGGGTTTGACAGGGTGGGCCATATAAAGGGTTGAACTTATTTTAAATCTAATAACAGAAAACAAAATGTATCAAGTGCAACAAATTTTAAAACATGTTTCTATTTGATTTTACAGCCCAGTAAGGGAAGGGGGAAAGGAGAGAAAAAAGAAAAGGAGAAATAGGGAGAGAAAGTTGGCAATGGCAGGCAGGTGGAAATAGGTAAAGAAGCAGCCACTGAAAAGAAGCACATAGAGAAAGGGAGAGGAAGAGAGTGTCCTGCCTCCTGGAGGGGGAAAGAGAAGTAGAAAGAGAGAGACTCAAAAGGTTCTGTAAATGAATCTTGTTAAACTCCACCATTCTCTGGCTCTGGGTTTTAAAGTGTTATCGTCTCTCAACAGTGACATTTGGAAGGCTGATTGGTGGTCAAACTGTGTTTACAGTTCTTCAGTAACATGCAGTGTATGAGGCAGAATGGTACAGGAGAAAGAATGCCAGATTTGTAATCAAAGAACTTAGGTTTGAATTCCAGGTCCCTAACCTGTGTAATCATGGGCAAATCTCCTAAACTTGGGAATTTGTTTAAGCAAGACAGTCTCTAATTTTCCTTCTATCACAAGGTCTATGATTCTATGAAATTATTCTCTGAGTTTCACCAGGATGGTGTCAAACTAAGAGTCTGGTTATGCCTTCAGGAGAAAAGATCTTATTCCTTCTTTGAAAGCATGGAGTAAGAGTCAGAAGAGCTGACCAAAAGTCAAAATAGATAATTGAGTTTGAGCCCCACCTCTGATATTAGTAGCTAGGGGACCATAAATTAATTATTTTTCACTAGCATCTAATGAGGACTGGATTTGGAATCAGAGGACTTAGGTTAAAGTCACAGTTCTGTCACTTATTAATTGAGTGTGACCTTGGGCAAATCACTTCATCTTTCTGGCCTACGTTCTCTCAGCTATAAAATGAGGGGGTCGAACTAGATGACCTCAATGTTCCTTTTAGTTCTAAATCAATGATCCTAAAATGTTTAAACTTTGTTCTCCTTGTATATGAAAGAAAAATAGCATTATAGAATGTCACTCAAAAGAGTAAGACCTAACAATTCACAAAAGACAAACCAAGTGGATGAAAAATACCAGTTCAGACTACCATTTACATTTAATTGGTTCATCAGTCCCTGTAGATAGATAATGAACTTGGCTCAGAACTGAATAGGAGGAAGAGTGGGTTAGATCACATTTGGGAAATTGCTCAGTTTAAAAAATAATATAATAATATAATAACTGACATTGATATAGCAAATTTTGAACGTGCAAAGCCTTTAACACATGTTATCTCATGTGAGACTCAAGATAGCCTCATGGGACTTCAGGTGTTATTGTTGTCATTTTGCAGATGAGGAAACAGATTCAGAGGGTTAAGAGATTCACTCCCATAGATACATAGCTACTAAGTGTCAGAGCCAGGATGTGAACCCTCAAATTTTCTTGACTCCAAGGCTAACTCTCGATCTACTAGGCCATGGTGCATTCTCTCTCTCTCTCTCTCTTTTCCACCTCTCTCTATCTCTGTCTCTCTTTCTCTCTCTGCCCCTCTCTCTTCCCTGCCTCTTTTTCTCCCTCTCTCCCTCCCTCCTTCTGTCTTCCAAGGTTCTCCCTAAGACAAAAACACATCTTTTTAGCATTGATACTCTTTAGTTTCTGCTTTATGAGTCTAACTCCTAAGTACCAGAGTCTTCGAATAATTGAAGTTGTGGATCACCTGAAAAGCAAGGCAGAAGTGTATAGTGGGTAAACAAACAGCAGAATATTACCAATGAAGTACTGCCCACCAGAAGTGATGTGAAAGAGATGCCCAAAGAGATGTACTAGGAAAGGGGGCAGGTCCACCAGAAGAAGACATCCCAAGGACTTCTTTTGTAACCAGGCAAGGCTAAGAGATCTAAGGGAAGATTTCCCAGCACGCTGGTTGGGATCCTTGACAGATGATTACTAGAAGGAATAACTGCTTAACTCTCAGTCTCCTGTTTTCTCTGCCAAGGAAAATGGTCTTCAGATAGAAAAAGACAAAAGAAAATTGGGTAGCAGCTCCCCCAAAAGAGTACAGTGATAGTAAGTGAATGCCTGCATGTCCTCAAGGCATTCAAGTTACCACATTCAGATGAACTGTATCTGCCGGCACTTAAAGAATTGGCAGAGCTGAGCCAATTGGCAATTGCTGAGCCTATGTCAGCAATCTCTGAGGCATCGTGGTGAAAATGAAAAGAGCCAGAGGA